>ML251144.1:0-13224 GCA_005239495.1 Nicotiana undulata | reverse complement strand
GTTGGCAATATGATACCGGTTAGCTACCGGGAGAGACCGCCATTGCTAGCATTTGGTTGGGTATGTCATGCATTTGCATCAATATATATGTATTCATGACATACGATTATACGAGCATACCATGCACATTTGATTACTATGAGGTCGGATGTCGGCCATGGAGGTTATCAGAGTTTGAGTGTCAGGTGGTATCTCTATTACCCTTTTTACATCATCTATGTATGATTCTACTTTCTGCCTTACATAATAGTACATTTTTATTCGTACTGATGTCCCGTTGCTTGGGGACACTGCATTTTTGTTTCGTGCGTGCATGTCGAGGTAGGGACTCTGATCGACCCCTCCGCTAGGATTTCGGGGTTCAGCTGTGAGTTGTTAAGCTCCACCTCTTCCTGGAGCTTTCATAGGATGGTTACTTTTGTTGTACAATATGGGTGTATTCGGGGCCTTGTCCCGACAACGCTTATGACACTCTTAGAGGCTATTGTGGACACATATTCTGGGTTTCTTTTTGCAGTTTTTAGTCTCCAGCCCATAGGCTTGGCATGTATATATATGTGTGTAGGCATGTATGTCTTCAGTCGCAGCCTCGTCGGCCAGCTAAAACTTTATTATTTTGGTTTGTCTACCTTTTTTTGTATGGCTTATTGTTATTCAGGTCATGACCTTAACGGTCCAGGCTTAGTATTTCAGATTTTGTGATGCACGATCTGCTGGGCCCCCAGTTTAGTTAGCTCGTTTGTTTAGTGGCTAACTCGATCGAATACAGTATCGAGTGCCAGTCGTGCCTCCCCTAGTTTGGGGCGTGAAAAAAGCGGTAATCGAGCATGGCATATGATAAAAATGTGTGAAGTTTGTCATATTGGACCAGGGTTAGGCTCTGGAAGATTAAGAATTTGTGCCTAAGGCCTAGGCAAGTTGTAAGGGAAGTGACTTAGTCACGTGCTTCATTGAGAGCATATTCATGTGCTAGAAGAGCCTTGGAGTTGATTGTATTCGGGGCCCGTTAGAGTGGGTGACTCTCAGTAGCGGTCCTAGTGAATTTGAAAGCTAGAGGTTGTGGTGTTTAAGGGTTTCAAGCAGTAGTGTGATTAAGAATCGAACTTTTGCAGTATAATCTCTGAGAAGAAGGAAAATAGTTGGAGTATTCTATGTTATTTTCACCATGCAGGATAGTGTTGGAGGAGTGAGAGAAATAAACTCCGGGTTGTAGAAAGATTATCAGGAGGTTGCCAGACGGGTTGCGAGATTTAGGCAACATGGTCTCGTTAATCAAGGTCACTCAGGATGAGTGAGGGTTGAGTTGCTATGAGTTGAAAGAAGTTACTATTATCCTGAGGCAATTAAAGATGATTAAAAGAAGATGGATTGGTTAGCCATGATGGAATGACGCTTGTACGCCAGTGATCATTTCCTTCGGTGTGATTGAGTATGTGTATGGTTTGTACAGATATATATGGGGCTTGTTGGCCGTCATAATAGATTTCAGTTGGACGTATTCAAGTGCTATGGCCTGTCTGGTGTAGACGAATCCCGGAAGGTTATGGGGGTTCAGTCCACTACTTAAGGATTTGTATGTATTGTGAGGGTGAGAACTCACTTGTGTGTTGCTATGGTTCTCATGATTTGAGGTGGGTAAAAGAATTCTATGTGTGATGAAGTGTTCACCCTATTAGTGGTTCAGGAGTTATGATGGAATTCCTATGTCATCCCTTATCGGCACGTTAGGTGCAGTAAGCAGTATGTAACTGGAAGTAAGAATCGAGATTTGCAGTTCGGTGTTGACAAGGATGTCACGAGATCAGAGGAGCAAGAACAAGGATTTGAATGTTTAGAATAAGTTGATGTTGTCTTCAGTGTCACCTAAGATCGGTGTTTGGTAAAAGAGGCTTTGTATCCTGATTACGGGTCCTTGAATTGTTTTGCAACCTTAGGGTGGTCAGTGGTATTGATGTGCATACTGGCTACCTATGTGAAATGTCGTGGGAGCGTGACCACGGGAAGATTATGTAAGTGTGACTTGTAGTCACCTGATTGATTGAAGATTTGGACCAAGTATAAGGAGGTGCAATATTGCTTATTTGAGAATATATGCCTTAAAGGCGTTCGGTCCAGTTGGCTGTGGATTGTGAGGTGTTTGTCCCTGCTATGATGGTTTCTCTTGTGTGTTATGAGAAAAGGTGGGTTATTACGGACCCAGGTAAGGCTATCAGCCTAGTTCAGTGCGAGCAGAATCGGCTTGAAGTGAATGAATGGATTTAAATAAGACTATGGGCTTCATGCGAGTCAGATGTGTTCATTTCTGTATAGCTCAGCTCAAGGAGTGGTATTGGGATATCAGGTGTTGTCCCGTCTTCGTCAAATTCATGTGATATTACGATTGTGCCGTGTGAGTTGTGAAACGGCTTGATAATTTCTTATGTGTTGAGATTCCGCATAGTGATGAGGTTATGGGAACGGGATGGCTCTCGAGATTCAGATTTTATATATCGCACCTCAGTTGTGCTCGAGTTGTGTAGCATATGGCTCTATCAGTCTCCCCGGAATGGTATTATGCACTCAGCGTGCTTGTGACCGATTTCAGTAATTTGTAATAGTGAGCAATTCAGCTCCGTGTATATTTCCTTATGTAAATCTTATGATAGGATCGGGTGGCACGCCACCACGGGTATGTTATTTGGATCGGGTTGCACGCTGCAACAGAGGGATGTTGAATACGATTCCCTATTATTTATTTCTTATGTTTGACTTCCTATCTTCTGAGGAAAGTTCATATTCGTTGCGGGAGTTAAGTAGTCCCTTCCAGAGTCATGTCTTATGTATCATGTATCATGTATCATGTTCGAACTGTGGCCTATTGGCGCATGGTGGCATCATGTGAGACAGTTGGTTATGTCTGGGATGATTGGTTATCTGAGCAGTTCATACTAGGTGAGACGAGAATTATGGATCAGGGATCGGTGCGACGAGACTATGTTAAATATATTACAGGTCAATCACAATTATTTGGTTTGGAATGAAATGATGATCTAAGTCAAGAGAAAAGATGTCAATGTGTGGTTAACTCTGCAATTGGTTAGAAGTTTCTACATATCTCCTCCGTTATGGTGATATCGTCAGCGTTATAGAAGAATGTATGAAGGTATCTTATAAGGTGCCCTTAGAGCATCAAATTCGCAGAATTCTGGCTATTAAGGTTCAGGGAGTGTCATTGTGGTCAGATAATGGATCAGGGGGTGTATGGTGCTGATTCAGCAAAGGCACGCAGTTGTGTTCTGGTGCCTCGTGTGGTAGTTGATACGGTGTTCAAATATTAGAATCAGGCATTGTAGAAAATTTCAGGTGTTGGAACTGAGTTCGGAACTTATTGTATGAATAAGAACAGGATATCTTCAGATTTGATCAAGCTTGTGTGCTCAACGGGGTTGTAGTAGCACGGGCAGGTGCACAAGGTGTTAAACAATGAATTCACATAACTCCGGAGCAGTTCTTGGCACGTTCGAGGACGAACGTCTGTTTTAAGTGGGGGAGAATGTAACGACCCGACCGGTCATTTTGAGCTCTAGCGTGTCGTTCAACGGTTGGAAGTCATGAACATCTTCATTTCAGGTATATTGACTTATGCGTATGGTCAGAATTGAAATTCAGGAAGATCGGAGTTGAATTGAAAGGAAAATATTCATTTTAGAAGCCTTAAGTTGGAAGAATCGAGTCGGAATGGAATATGGAGTGAACGACCTCTGAATTAGGATTGAAGGTTCCAGTAGGTTCGTATGATGATGTCGGACTTGGGCGTATGTCCGGATCGGGATTTGGATAATCCGGGAGCGTCTCAGCATAAAATGTGGAAGTTAGCATTTTTGAAGGAATTTCCTAAGTTTGGCTTGAAGCGCATTTCAGAGATATTGACATCCGTTTGGGATTCTGAGTATAGGAATAGCTCCGTATGGTGATTCTGGAGTTGGGAGCGCGATCAGAAGTGAATTCGGATGTCTGGAGGTCATTTTGAAGTCATTTGGCTCAAGATAGAAAATTAAAGGTTTGGAAGAATCTGACCGGAAGTGGGAAATTTGATATTGGGGTCGTCGATTCCGGGAGTTGGAGAAAGTCTGTAATGCCGAATATGAATTGCGTGCAAAATTTAAGGTCAATCAGACGTGATTTGACAGGGTTCGGCATCGGATGTGGAATTTGAAATTTCTTAAGTCTTAAAGATTTGGATTAGAGAGTGATTCGTCGTTTCGATGTTGTTTGATGTGTTTTGAGGCATCGAGCAAGTCCGTGTTATGTTTCGGGATAGGTTGGTGTAATTGGACGGGGTCCCGGGGGCCTCGGGTGGATCCCGGGTGGTTAACAGATTGAAAGTTGAAGTTTGAAAAGAGCTGAAGTTGTTGTCATCTGGTGCGACCGCACCTGCGATGGAATTTCCGCAGGTGCGGCTTGGACGCCGCAGGTGCGAAGAACTGGGGGTCCGACTGGGAGCGCATGTGCGATTGTATTTCCGCACATGCGAGGTCGTAGGTGCGGGTTATGGGTCGCATGTACGGACTTGGCTCGAGCTGAGGAGAGCCGCAGGTGCGGAGGTTTGGTCGCACCTGCGGAATCGCAAGTCCGGTTGTTGGATCGCAAGTGCGGAAAATGACCTGGGCAGAATATTTTAAAACCGGGCTTTGTTGGTCATTTCTTCACTTCTTCTTTGGTTTGGGCGATTTTGGAGGAGCCTCAAGGGAAGATTTTCACCATGAATCACAAGGTAAGTAACTTCTTCATGTTTTTAAGTTAAATACAAGATTATTACATGGATTTGAACATGAAAATGGTGGAAAATTCGGGAATTTTGGAGAAAACCTAGAAACTTGATAAATTGGATTTAACCACGAATTTGAGCATGAAATTAGGATTAAATTGTATATTTGAGCTAGTAAAGCTATGGGTAGAGTTTATCTTCGAGAAATTTCGGCATGCGGGCACGTGGGCCCGAGGGCATTTTGGTCATGTCACTAAGCGGAGTTGGGAAATTATATAATCTGAATTTTTAGCAAGCAACTGAGTATATTTCCATTGGTTTATCATCATTTGGGTAGTTTTGGAGCGTTGTGCATCGGTTGGAGTCTTCAGGAAGGCTTGGAGGTCGTTTATGAAATTTTGGAGCAGGGTAAGTCTCCTTTCTAACTTTGTGATGGGGAATTGTCCCCCTAGGTGAACTCAATAAAAATATGAAATTTATTTGCGGGGGCTACGAACGCACGAGGTGACAGGAGTCCGTGCGTAGCTACTGTTATGCCATGTCCGGGTAGTCTAGGACCCACTAGCATGCCTTACGTGTTGTATATGCGATCCTGTCATGATATTAACTGATAATACTAATAAATTGGTAATCTATTTTCCTAAAAGGGTTAGAGCGTATCTTCTTAATTATTTGGAAATAGGATTGATTTCCCCCGTGGATCAGGGTGTTCTTGGCAAGGTTACTTATTGAATACTGTTAAGATTTGACAAACAAATTTCCAGAAATATATTCTAAATATTATCGTCATGTTTAATTAAGGAGAATTTTATTACTTCTATGGGAAAATGTCTTCTTGAACAAAAATGTGGATTCCTTTATGTGAATACGTGTACCTATGAGCACCTGAGTCGCAGGTATGATTCGCGAGCAGGCTAGCCGTATTTATTATGTTGACTGCGTCGCATGATCGATTCGCGAGCGGGGAAAAATAGATGCATCTATGGTTCGGGCCGTTCGACCCTTCGGCAGTGCACAGTTTATTATTGTTGGTTCGCGCCGTTCGACCCTCGGCATATATGTTGCGCATGATAAATGCTGCGTATTTTTCTGTGATTTATACATGTATATTGGCCTAAGTATATTGAGTTGCCAGTTTAAAAGAAGGATGATTTATGTGAAAAATGTGGAACAAGTTGATATTTATTGACGTTTCTAATCTCCGATTATTTGATTAATTGATTATGATACTCATGCTTAGCTTCTCACTTAGACTATACTAGATTGACTTATAGCAAGTGTCAAATTTGACCCCTCGTCACTACCTCTCTGAGGTTAGGCGGGAAACTTACTGGGTACACGTTGTTTTCGTACTCATACTACACTTGCTGTGCATTTTTGTTGCACAGGTACACCCTTAGCGGTGGTTCACTCGGAGACTTAGACGTGCTGCATTATCCGGAGGAGTCCCGCAGCTGACAGAGTCTCCCTCTATGTACTATATTTTTTTCTAAATTTCTTGTCCAATTTGTATTTCGGACAAGCTTTGTAATATTTGTATAAACTCTTAGAATCTGCTCATGCACTTGTGACACCGGGTTCTGGGAAATGTATTTGGGTTGTGTTTTACATAAATGAACTGTTTCTTTTCCTAAGAAATGGATTTCTATCTAGATGTTATGTATTAAAATGAAAAGTAACGATTTCGAAAAGGCTAAAACAGGAAATTACTTCTATTAATTAAGGATTGGCTTGCCTGACAGTAGTGTCCGGCGCCATCACGGCCTTTCGGATTTTGGGTCGTGACAGTCCTTTTCCTGAAAAGGAAAAAATGTGCGGGACTTGAAGGTATATAGTTATTAGATGATGACATCTTAACCCTTTAAAACGTCCATCAGAAAGTGTAACCCTAGACCGGGAATTGTGTTACTTCCTCGCGTCTTTGCAGGTCTAATATCATCATCTGGTGATGGGTTAGCTTTATGCCTATCATCTAAAAAAGTTAGTAAAATTAAATGTTCAAAATAAAATCAAACGTGTGATACCTGACCGGGGGTACTTCTTTTCCTTAGAAGTAGTACTTCTTCAAGTGGATGGCATTCCAGCTTGTTGGTAGGATTCTGCCATCCATGGCTTCCAGCTCCTAGGCGCCCTTCCCAGCTATGCCTCGGACTTTGTAAGGTCCTTCCTAATTTGGATTCAACTTTCCTGCGCCTGCTTCTTTCGTTGATTGAAATACTTTTTTGAGAACGAAGTCCCCATTCTTGAACTATCTGAGATGAGCTTTACGGTTGTAATAACGCTCTATGAATTGTTTTTGAACTGCCATCAGTATTAGCGTTGCTTCCCTTCGTGTTTCAAGAAAATATAGATTAGTCCTCAATTCGTCATCGTTTGCTTCCTCAGTGGTTGTTATAAACCTTATCCTTGGTTCGCCAATTTCCACAGTTATTAAGGCTTTTGAGCCATAGACAAGCGCGAACGGAGTTTCTCCCGTGGCTACTTTTGAAGTCGTTCTATATGCCCATAGTACCGCTGGTAATTCATCAGGACAATTTTCTTTGGCTTTATCGCTTCTTCAGGTTGTTGATGATGATTTTATTCGTCGATTCTACTTGACCGTTAGCCACGGGGTGGTATGGCGTTGAAGTGATCCGTTTGATTTGCTAGCTTTCGAAGAATTCTCTTATTTGTGAGCCTATGAACTGTTACCATTATCACACACGATCTCCTTTGGTATACCAAAGCGACATATTATGTTTCACCACAAGAAGCTTTTAACTTCCTTTTCTCGCACTTGTTTGAATGCTTCTGCCTCTACCCATTTTGTAAAATAGTCGGTTAGTACGAGTAGAAACCGTACCTGTCCTTTAGCTGGGGGAAGAGGTCCCATTATGTCCATACCCCATTTCATGAAGGGCCATGGGGATATAATTGGATGCAATAATTCCGCTGGTCGATGCATGTTATTGGCGAACCTTTGGCACCTGTCGCATTTAGATACAAAGTTCTCGGCTTCTTCTTCATTCTTGGGCCAGTAGTACCCATATCTGATTAAGGTTTTTACCAAGGATCTCGCTCCTGAATGATTTCCGCAGTGTCCTTCATGGACTTCTTTCATCACGAACTCCATTTGATTAGGTCCGAGGCATTTAGCTAGGGGCCCTCCGAACATCTTGCGATATAATGAATTGCGACTAAGGCAGTACCGTGCAGCTTTATGGCGAAATGCTTGAGCTGTTTTCTTGTCTTCGGGTACGGTGCCATTTTGCAAAAAATTAAGAATTTCGTTTCCCCAATCCCAGGTTAAATTGTTGAAAGTTACCTCATTCTTGTCCTGGTCGATCGCTGAATGGAATATATGAACGACAATTGCATTGTCTTTGTTTGTTACTTCCGTGACTGTTGCGAGGTTAGATAATGCATCTGCCTCTGCATTTTCCTCTCTAGGTATTTGTATTACCTTCCATGTTTTAAATTGCCTCACGAGTTTTTGTGCCTTTTCCAGATACTGTTGCATTCGAGTCTCTCAAGCGATGTAAGCCCCCTACATCTGATTTACTACCAGTTGGGAGTCGCTGTTGATTACGATTTGCTCGATTGAGAGTTCTTGTGCAAGTTCTAGTCCTGCAATAACATCTTCATACTCTGCTTCATTGTTAGTTATAGGATAACATTTGATAGTCTACCGTGTCTTTTCACCCGTGGGTGATATTAAGACAATGCCTAAGCCAGCGCCTTTTACATTGGAAGAGCCATCGGTAAATAGGGTCCATAGACCCGGATTAGCACCGTTAAAGAGTTGTAACTCTTTTTCCACTTCAGGGACAATGCTATTACTGAAGTTAACAACAAAATCAGCTAATATTTGAGACTTAATTGCAGTCCTAGGCTGATAGATTATTTCATGCTCACTTAATTCTATGGCCCACTTGGCTAATCTTCATGACAGTTCTTGTTTATGCAAAATATTTCTTAAAGGATATGAAGTCACAACAATGATTGGATGACATTGGAAATATGGTCGTAATTTTCTAGATGCCATTATTAAAACTAAGGCTAACTTTTTCAGATGTGGATATCTAGTTTCAGCATCTAGTAAAGTTTTACTTACATAATAAATAGAAGATTGTTTACCTTTATCTTCTCTTACCAATACTGCACTTACAACAATTTCTGAGACACCTAGGTAGATGTACAGTCTCTCCCCTTCTTTTGGCTTTGATAGCAGCGGGGGTTTTGATAGATAAGCCTTCAGATTCTTGAGGTCCTGCTGACATTCTTCAGTCCATTTGAACTGATTTTGCTTTTTGAAGACTCTTCGTCAATCACTTGGTTCTTGAATGGTCCTTGCTTTCTTTTCTTCTTTTCGACCGGGGCTCAGCCTCGTGCCTACATACACCTTCTATTAAGGTTTTTGTTCAAACCATGGAACAACTTCGAGCTCTTCCGTAGTTGTTTTGATGTGTTCGTCTTCATCTGGTTCATGAATGACGTTCGGTCTAGAATCTACATCTGTGTGGTCCAATGCATCTTCCGTGGTGATCGGATTTACCTTCTCGTGAGTATCTCCTTTCGTATCTGCTTGAACGTTCACTTCTTTTGTACATGTTTGGTCAGTAACTTTTTCCGTACCTGTTTGACCGGTGACATCTGTCTGGAAGATTTCTCTATCTTCCGGTTCTTCCGTATCTACATTTTTGTTATAATGTGCCACGGAATTTATATTTCTAGAGGTCTGTTGATCACCTCTAATCTGTCTGATTCCCCATTCTGAGGGAATTTTAATTACCTGGTGTAAGGTGGATGGTACTGCTTTCATGTCGTGGATCTAGGGCCTTCCCATAATCACGTTATAAGCCATGTCAGTATCAAATGACCTGGAATTTGGTGTTCTTAGTTACTCCCTCAGCGTAAGTGCTAAGTTCGATCTCTCCTTTGGTTATCACTGTAGAGTTATCGAACCCTGATATGGCTCGTGCTTTTAGGGTCACCTGATTTCCCATGAGCATTTCTTCCACGTCTCTTAGCAAAATGATATTGACTGAACTACCTGGATCAATCAACACTCTCTTAACGTTAGTGTCATGAATGAGTAAGGATATTACCAGAGCATTGTTGTGGGGGAGAATTAGTCCGCCAAAATCTGCATCGTCAAAGGTTATATTATCTTCATATGGATGTTCTCGACCCCGCTTTCCATGGGTAATTGTGACCTTCGAGGCTAATTTGAAAACTATTCCGTTCACTTCCTCTCCTCCATGTATCACGTTAACGGTTCTTTTTGGAGATGGAGGCTTCGGGGGCTCCTGCTTGTTCTTCATATATGCATGTTTACCTTTATCACTAAACAATTCTGTTAAATAGCCCTGTTTCAATAATTGTTCTATTTCACCTTGACCGCATTCTTTGGGCCATTTAACCTAATCTCCCATATTTCTTAATATCGAAACAAGTTCAGGAGTACTTACATTAAAGGAATGATCCCCGATTCGTGCATTACTTCTAGGTCGTTCATCCCGACCCTTTCTGTATCTAGATGAGGATGAGCCTACATCCTTGCTTGGTGGTCTATAATCTGACCTAGTATTTTCAAACCTAGGGCGCGTTTTGCGTCCCGATGGTCCTAAGTAAGGATCGTACCTATTTTTACCTGATTTCTTGTCTTATTCAGATCGCCTGGATCTGGAATGATCTTCGTCTTTCGAACGAGAAATGATATCTTCTTCTATTCGAAGTCTAGTATTGTACCTGTTATATATATCATTCCACGTTGTAGCTGGGAATTCCCTCAAATTTTCTTTGAGTCTCCTCGTGGCTTCTGAGCTTTTGTAATTTAGATTACTCGCGAATGCCATGGCTGCCATATTATCAGGTACCCTGTATAATTGCATTCTTTCTCGCTGGAACCTATCTACAAATTCACGGAGTAGTTCCGTGTCTCCTTGCTTGATTTTAAATATGTCCTCCATTCTTTTCTAGGCTTTTTGTGCACCAGAGTGTTCTTTTATGAAAGAATCTGCAAGCTCAGCAAAAAAATCAATAGAATTTTTAGGGAGAAGAGAATACCAGGTTAGGGCTCCTTTGATAAGTGTTTCTCCAAACTTTTTGACAAGGACTGATTCAATCTCATGTTTCGTTAAGTCGTTGCCCTTTACTCCGGTGGTAAAAGCAGTCACATGGTCGCGTGGGTCAGTTGTTCCGTCATACTTAGGAACGTCAGGCATTTTAAATTTCTTGGGTATAGGCAAGGGTTATGCGCTTGGTTTCCAAGGTTGTTGAGAATATCTATCAACATCAATGCCTTTGATAACATGTGGTACTCCAGGAATTTGCTCGATTTGATCATTTTGTTCCTTTACATGTTTCTGCAAGGTTAGTAGTAAATTTTGTAATTCAGGGTTATTAGTCATACCTGGTCTCGTTTCAAGAGATTCGTTAGGAGTGTCATCCCTTGCTCAGTTTACCAACCTAGACTGAGGATTTCCCACAGTAATTGTGTTATTAGGGGGTGGTGTCAGTGATGTAGGTGATGCCGCTAGTAATCAAATTCTTGCAAAGCTTGACTCACATACTCTGTAATCATCTGCTTTATACGATCTTGTTCTACTGTTTTATCATTATTGTTGTTATCGTTGTTGTTGTTGGATCTCTCTTGGGATTGTTCCCTTGAACCTCTTGGGGATGGAAGAGGTGATGGAATCTTATCTCTCTGTTGGTTGTTGTCGTTGGAGTTCGACATAGTTTAGAGGATATCGATTGAAAAGCAAACAAAGATTATCAGATACCCGATAACGGAACCAATTTGTTTAACCAAAGAATTAGATCCTTTGACCAAAGCTATTTTTAGGATGAACACGGGTTACTGATAATCAAAGAAATAATATTAATTAAAGAGGAGTCAGTAAATGACGATAATAAGATGCTCAGAAAAAATAAAGTGTATTGCATTCGTCGTTCATATGTCTTTTACAAGTTATATTCTCTTCCGTAATATAGGGAATTTCTTAATATAACGTCTACCTCTCACAATGATCGCTCATTAATGACTAATTGTTACATTAATGGGACGTTACAAGGAGTAATCGTAACTGTTGCATGAAGATTATGTAACGTGTGAGTCATTAATTGAGGGTCTCTGAATCTGCCGTAGCTCTGTCCGGATTTATTCTGACAGTGTCTCTTCTTTGTCTCAATTAGGTTGGGTTCCCGTAGCTGATTACCCCGTAGGTTTATTAATCTGTACCTCTCTGTTCCGTACCTCTTTATAGAATCATATCTAGCTGTCATATTTTCCTTGGTCCACGTAGCTGGCTGAGTTGTCAAGAATCATCTTACGTGTGAAACTCTTTTTTACCAATAAACAAAACCTAGAGAGGAAAATTTAGAAGCGGATGCATTAGCTAACCTCGCAGCAGTTGCAGAAGTAACAAACAAAGACAATACAATTGTCGTCCATCTGTTTCATTCAACAATAGACCAGGATAAAAATGAGGCAACTTTTAACAATTTAACCTAGGATTGGAGAAACGAGATTTTAAATTTTTTTCTGAATGGCACCGTAACGGAAGACAAAAAAGCGGCTCAAGCACTTCGCCGAAAAGTTGCACGGTACTGCCTCATTCGCAATTCATTATATCGCAAAATGTTCGGAGGTCCTTTAGCTAAATGCCTCGGACCTAACCAGACGGAGTTCGTGATGAGGGAAGTCCACGAAGGACATTGTGGAAATCACGCAGGGTCGAGATCCTTGGTCAAAACCCTAATCAGAGATAAGTACTAAATGCCCAAGACGGAAGAAGAGGATGAAAGCTTCGTAAATAAATGCGACAAGTGCCAACGGTTTTCTAACAACATGCACCAACCGGCAGAACTATTACACCCAGTGATATCGCCATGACCATTCATGAAATGAGGGATGGACATAGTAGGACACATTCCCGCAGCTAAAGGAAAGGTATGGTTCTTACTCGTGTTAACTTACTATTTCACAAAATGGGTGGAGGCAGAGCCTTTAAACAGGTGCGAGAAAAAGAAGTAAAAAGCTTCATATGGAGAAATATAATATGCCGATTTGGAATACCGAAGGAGATCGTATGTGATAATGGTTCGCAGTTCATAGGCTTGCAAATCACAGAATTCTTCGAAAGCTGGCAAATCAAGCGAATTACTTCATCGCCTTATCACCCTGTGGCTAATGGGCAAGCTGAATCAACGAATAAAGTCATCATCAACAACCTAAAAAAACGTGTCACAACCCAAAACCGGTCTAGGTCGTGATGGCGCCTAACGGTGAGGTTAGGCAAGCCAACAAACAACAATAATAATGAAAGTGCGGAAATAACAACGTGGGGTAGGGCCGTAGAAAACAAGCTGAACCACAGCTAGGCCCAGTACATATACAACCGCGATAACTACAATAAGTGTGTGCCAGAACTAGTGTCACAATGTCAACGGGCGGCTACATAGATACAACAGTAGAAATACATATACAAAAT
>ML251142.1:0-15088 GCA_005239495.1 Nicotiana undulata | reverse complement strand
ATGTGACACCAGTCTGGGATTTCGTTTATGGATTTTATTTCGAAAAGTGCTATGTTGTATTTTGGGTTATTTTGTCAAATTTTATATGGTGGGCCACGGAAGCCTTGGTTATCTTGTTCGTATTTGTTGTTAATAAGTTTTATTTAGTTCAAACGTTGGCTTGTCTAGCGGGTTCAACGTTAGACGCAGTCATGGCCCGAAGGTGGGATTTTTGGGGCGTGACACAAACCATGTAGGCCCCATCTGTAGACAGAGACCAATTTCTCCAATTGTGGCTCTCTGAGACCCTTCGAATGCCTTCACATTCATGGTTCCCTCTCGTATTTCGTACAATCCTTTTCCCAACCTCTTTAGTGTTGTAAATGGGCAATGTTAAGGTTGGACCCTCCATCGATCAAAGCCCTGGTGATGAAATAGTCTTCACATTGCACGGTAATGTGTAGTGCCTTGTTATGCTCAAACCTTCAGGTGGTATTTCGCCCTTGTTGAAAGTAATCTTGTGACTTTCTAATACCTTCCCCACCATGTTAGCCATCTCTCCGCTTGTGATGTTATTGGGCACATACACTTCATTCAACACTTTCATTAGAGCACTCATGTGTGCTTCCGAATTTTGCTGCAATGACGAGATAGATATCTGGGCCAGAGTTTTGTTCAGATGATCTATGACTGAGTACTCTCTTGCTTGTACCTTCCTCCAGAGGTCATCCGGGCATGTTTCAATGACGGGAGGTCTGTTAGAAGCCTACTTGCTGGACTCTCCCAAGTGCTCAGGTGTGTAGACCCTTCCGGTCCTAGTCATCCCCTATGCAGCACCAACTTCTTCTATCTTGGTCTTTCCTTTCGTTCTAGCTTCGGCTAAGTAATCCCAAGGCACAACCTTAGTGTTGAAAGGCAGTGTGGTTGATACTGTCACTGTAAGTGGTGTGGCTACCCTTACTTCAAATGGAATTGGTGTTGTGGCATGTGGCACTACTTCAACCTCAAATGGCACATGCGTGTTTTTGGGTGGTGCTACTTCAAACTCGAACGGGACTAATGTGGTTACCTCAACCTCTCTTGACGGCTGTATCTGTACTATAATGGGATTTAGTGTAAGTGCAGACTTCTTGGGATCATCACCTTCTTTGATTAACCCGATTGATCCCTCTGGACCCATTCTTCATCCATTTCTATCACATTGACACCTTCACCCCTGTGATCTGGGAGGGGGTTATTGCGAACATTAGGAGTATCCTCATTTGCCTGGATGATTTTATTGTCGATTAAAGCCTATATTTTGTCTTTCAACGAGCGACATTAATCGATGGTGTGTCCTTTCATGCCCGAATGGTATGCACAAGTCTTGTTTGGATTGACCCACTGGGATGGATTTTCTGCGGCTACAGCAGGGAAGAGAGTGACGTAACCAACAACTTTCAACCTTTCATATAGCTGGTCAATGGGCTCAGCAATGGTAGTATACTGTTTGGGTGGTCTGCGGTCAAAGTTAGGTCGAGGTCTTGGGAAGTTTTGGCGAGTTGGAGGTGACTGATAATGAGATGGTTGAGAATTATAAGTGTGATAGCTAGTGGCTGGTTGGGAATATCTGGGAGATGTGGGTTGATATGGGGGTGAAGGTGCTTGGTAGGCAAGTGGAGATGTTCGATATACGAATGGATTTTTGGGTCCTTGTGCAACCATTATCGCTCCTACATCATTCTTTTTAGATATACCAACGGACTACAGTGCTTTGTTGGTGGCTTGCAGTGCTTCAAAATTTGTGACCATCCCGCTCTTGATACCCTCTTCAATCCTTTCACCCAACTTGATGATGTCGGAGAATTTTTTATTTTCAATTACCATCAATCTTTCATAATATTGATGGTCTTATGCCCGGACGAAGAATTTTTTCATCTGCTCCTCGTCCAATGCCGGCCTGACTTTGGCCGCTTCCGACCTCCAACGAGTGGCATACTCGCGGAAGGTTTCAGTGGGTTTCTTCTTGAGATTCTGAATGTAAAAGACGTTCGGTGCATTTTTCGTGTTAAACCTGAATCGGTCCATGAAATCCGATGGCATACTCACCCAATTAGACCACTTCTTAGGATCCTGGATGATGTACCAGGACAAAGTATCCTTGTAAGGCACCTCATGAACAGTTTCATATGGATCTTTTCGTCTCTTCTAACTCTGACCAGTTTGTCGCAATAGGTCCTCAGATGGACCCTGGGATAACCAGTATCGTCCAACATTTCAAACTTGGGAGGTTTGTAGCACTTCGGCAGTTCCACATTAGTCTGTATACATAGATCTTCATAATTCAATCCTTCGATCCCTTTTACCTCCTTCCACACCTTGAACTCGACTGGTTAATTTCTTGAGTTCCTCGGCTAGGTTCCTGATGAGCATGTCCTTCTTACTGGACTCCGGTGTATAAGAGATGGGTTGAGTGGAGTGGGGTAGGGTCTCCACGTATATGAGGTTATTCTAGTGGCCTAGTGTTTGAGCATAATGGTGATCATTGGTGGAATTTTGAGGTTTAGGGATGACTGGTGGGGTGTTTCGTGGAGTGTGGCAGGTATTTTGCTGGTATTGGTGTGGGATGGGTTGATTTTGTGGTGGAGTTGTATAGTGGTGAGTTGCAGGAGGAATTTTTGGGTGCTTGTTGGATGTATTTTGAGGTGGTGCGGGGTTTTGAGTGTTTGGATGGCTAACGTCTAGGACGCTGAGTGAGAAAGACAAGTTGGTTATGTTCCGTACATGCTCAAATTCTCCCTGGAGTTTCAGTAGTCTCTGTTCGTGCCGATAAACGGCATCATTAGAGACCTGAGTACCCCCACTGTCAGAAGCCTCTAGATGTTTAGTTGGTGTAGTGTTTTCCTTTCTGATGTTGTTCAAGTCTTCCATCTTCGCTTTTCCCTTACCTTTAAGTGGACTAGGAGGAGGAGAAGGTAGAGGGCCCCTGGATCTTGTATGATATGCTGATGATGTCAGAATGCACGAACTAACCTTTGGGGGAGGGGAATAATCAAAAAGAAAGAAAATAAAACAAAAGGTAGCCAAGTAAGTGAAGATTGTGATAAAAGTATTTACAGTATTTAAACACATATTGCAGGAATGTAAATGCGCGTCCTAATTTGGGAGCCTCGTTGTGCCCGAGGTAGGCCTAGCGACAAGTTGATTTGGAGAACTTAGATGCCAATAAATGCCTCATTTCATAAATATAAAATAGACAAATTCCAAAACGATGCTAAAATAACAATAGGAAATAAGTCACTAAATACACTTGGCCTTATTATATTTATGAAAGAAAAAGTAAGTCTAGCCTATTTTGTCCCAGAAGGACCTTCCCAAGATTCGATATTCTTGATTCCATCAAACAAGTTTCCCAGCTCGCGCAGTCCTAGCAGCAGGTATGCTCTAGCCAAGTGTCCTCCTCCGCTTCTTTCAACGTTATGGCAATCCTCGAACCTCTTTATCACTTTACCCTCTAGATACACTATACCTCGCTCCAGATATTCCACCTTTCTATTGAAAATGATAGCCATCTCTTTCCACTCCTTGATCAGCCTTCTTTTGGCCTCATGTATTTCCCTGTGCTCGTTCTCGGAGTCGTGGATCCTTTTGCGTAGTCGGTTGTACTTGAACTGAGCCTCAACATCTTCATCTATGATTTTATTACCTCGACTAATTCCCGGCCTTACTACCCCATCTAAGTTGTCCTCCTACCACGCCGGGTAGAGAGGTGCACATCCAGCATGGTACCCGTCTGGATCAATGGTATTTTTCTTCATGATGATTTTGCAGTGCCACATGTGTTGAGCTTGGCACTTTTAAGGGACGTCGTCGTCTTAGAAATTTTCTATAAAGTGACCCATCTTTGTAACCCATGGTACAAGCTGCTTCCTGCCCGCCCACCTCATGACTCGGATAGGAACATAAGGGTTGATTCCTCTCAACCCAATCAACGGTATGTGTGGAGCATCCCTGGACCTGATGATAAACTCGTCCGTCAGGAACCACTCAAAAATCCACTGCACTTGTTCCTCGGTCAGGTTGTCGAAAAACTCCACCCATTCTTTGGCACTCTCTGGCTGAGCAAATCTGTCCGGAATGTACGTCATCTGCTTAGGATGATGGAAAGCAATATGGTCATTCCAAGCCGTTCGCGGAAGTTCTTGGTGATATTGGCCCCTTTGAAGATGTTCTACTAGCCATAACTGCAGCAACAAGTTACAACCCTCAAAATGTTTAACCCCTCTTTGACAACGCTCCAAAGCCCGCTAGATGTCGGCTAAGACCATAGGGACAATAGTGTATGTTCGTCCATCAATCCCCTCATTAAAGTCCTGGCGATCATGGCTAGTCTGGTATGAATCGTTTCCCTTTTCAAAGGGAATACTATCAAGCCCAAAAAGCACACAATAAACACAAACACTCTACAGTGGATGTGACCCAGAGATGTTATAGAGAACTCCTCATTGTAGGTACGGTACAATTTGCTATGACCGTATCTTTCATACAATTATTCAAAAGGTATGTAGGATTGTTTCAGGCACTCCAGCTCAGCATTATTCTTCAACCCCATCATTTTTAGAAACCCTTTACCCGTGCGGTTCACAGGTACCAACAGCCCAGGACTTTTCCAAGCCAGTCCAGCTAGTCCGCCAATTTCTTCCAAAAGTGGTGTCATTTCGATATTCCCGAAGCGGAACACGACCCTCTCACTATCCCAAATTAGAGTTGCGGCTTCGATCATCATATTGTTCGGCTGAATGTCGAGTAGAGAAGGTAAATTACCCAAATGTTTTCTCACATGTTTCATATCACTTGAAGGAAGGTCTTCCCTCTAGTCTAGGAGCATTGGTGGAATATTGCTGACCATACCAAATCTGGGGATCTCGTGCCTCATTTTCTGCAAGACAAAAATGGTTGGGCCCTTTCCCTCACCAGATTCGACTATTTATACACTTATGATTAGCATATTAGCATTTAGTTCTACAAATTATTGCACATAACGTGATTGTGTCCGTTGGGATTATGAAAACCTCGGTGGACTTTTGGATAAGGCTTGTCTTAAAGGGTTGTTGTGCGGACAACACAATAACCCGGCTAGGTTTGACCATGATGCATGCACAATAATGAGAGTAAGGTTACTATGAGGGTCTAGACCAGTACCCTCGAGCGGACAACTCGAGGGGGAAAGGCACGGAACCGTCAACTGCACTGCTGATCGACTGATTTTAACGCAAATAAGCATTTCCGAATTTAAAGGGTTATATTAATTGGAAGAGATCAACCACTCATCAAGCGTTGATATAGGATTTGTTTAGGCACGAGTGGAATATGATGTTGAGCATGATTTATGCAACAATAAATACGCAATAAATACATGTTGTCACGTATTTGCACATTATAAAAGTGATAAATACAACAGTTATAATTGAAAACGGTTACAGAAGAAAACATAGAAACATGTCAGTTTCGTATTGGAACAATAAATACTTGAGAAAATAAATAGTTAATTTCACATAAATGGGAAAGGGAAATGGTGCAGGTATTGACAAAGTAACTCACATTTAGACAAAATCACAAAGAGGTTTGTTATGGTAAACGCCTAGAATCCCCAGCAGAGTCGCCATGCTATCGCCCCCCCTTTTCTCTCCTTGCGGATAGTCAGGGTTTTCGACATTATCAAGACAACTCGTGTCCTTTTGGGAAAAGGGTATAAGAAATTGAAGAGTCGCCACCTAACGAATTAAGGTGAGTTAGGGCACCTATTACGTGTCATATAAAACCAGTTTGTGTTACCAGAGATTGGGTAAGGGCTTGAAGTTACTTCGAGGGGAATATGTTAGGCACCCCTTGAGGTCCACAACGGTGGATCACTGCCAAACTTACTTTGTGAATTAGTCAATTAGCAAATAAGCAGTCTAAGCACACATATGTAAAAGAAATAAAGGCTTTTTGACAGATAAGCAGTATAAGCACACATATGTGAAAGAAATAAAGGTTTTTTAACAGGTAAGCAGTCTAAGCACACATATGTAAAAGAAATAAAGGCTTTTTGACAGATAAGCAGTATAAGCACACATATGTGAAAGAAATAAAGGTTTTTTAACAGGTAAGCAGTCTAAGCACACATATGTAAAAGGGATAAGGGAGGTCCTAAGTTGTTTATCCTATAGGATCATATCCATGCAATGCCCGGTAATCACTCCTCAATGAGAGGGGATACACGTTGCATTAGCGCACAAGTCATCATATCTTTTTACTACCCTTTATCCCACCCCTTAGTGGTTAAATGAGCGAATTTGATTAACGGACTCTAGGCGTGCTGTTACCCGTCCCTTTCTTATGGTCCCGGAAGAGTTTAGGACCTCTAGACTTAGGCAGTTCTAAACAATCCTAAGGTGTTTAAAACGAAAAATCTAGGCGATATCAAATAACACATAGGACAATCAAATAGGGGAGCAGTTAAGGGGCTCATGTTTACCTCCACATATATAGACAAATAAACAGCATGTCTCAAACACAAATTCAGGTAATTTAAAAGTAGTCCTAGAACAAGGTATCACGGTGAGCATCAAATCACACAATATGCAACAATTTTTTAAAAACTAAGTGACAGAACCCTAATCAATTTTTCTACTGATTTTTTAGAACCTGTTAAACTCGAGCAGTATTATAAATAATCATAACACAGTTTCTCTGTTTTTATAAGGCCATTAATTACCTAAGGCTTGCCTAGGCATGGGGATTATATGCAATCATAATGACAAGAGTTGTTTAAACAATTGAAGTTATTTCAACCTATATGCATGCTGATATAAGTGATAAAGATTATAACAGGTGATTTATACCAATTTGTATTAGAAACATGATACTTATGCGTGAGGCCGTTTTTGAACCTTTTCATAGATAGTTGTTTGTTTAGTCAAAATAAACATGGTTCAAAACATATGCAAACAGGGTCTCTAAGACAGGATATCTAATGCACACAGGGATGACTATTTTTATTAGGCAGTATTATTTAATGGCAGGATTTCTAAGTGACAGTACTTATGCAGAATCAGAACGTAAATAATGATCCCTGCAATATGCTGAAGCAATAAACATGAATACCCTAAAAACATGATGTCTAATGCACAGGTTTAGCATGGTTTGATTGCAAATAGACACAGGAATCCTAGAACATGATTTCTAGTGCGTCGTACAGACCTAAAACATGATTTCTACAGCAGATTTGCACAATGTAAATCCTAAAGCATGATTTCTACCTAGCGTTATCCCATAGAATCATATAACTACCCTCCTTTTTCACTATTACCCCAATATCTGTTTACAAAGAATTATTACAGACCAGTATTGCATAAATTACATAAATAAAAATGTAAACTATGTTATAGGGAGCCTGATGCAGGGCCAAAGTAAACCTTGGAGTACCCGGCCTTTAGTGGTAGTCTCAAATGTCAAGAATCTCATTGCCAATTTGTGTCCAGGTGTGTAATAGTTCCCTAATGACCTCAAGGATCCCGGGCAATGCTCACACCAACACTTTTTCAAAATAGGGACTGATTATGTGAAGTGTGGAAGGGCCAGCCCCAGTGTGCCAGAGTTCAAAGGAATCTCAGGGGATCCCAAGGTAGTACACACACTGGAGGGGAAGAACCTATTGATCTAAGATTAAAGTGAGAGTACTTGACATAGTTTAGAAAGTCTTTTAGTGAGAAAACAGTATAGAGATGACTCTAAGAGTGAAGAGGTTTTCTGAAA
This sequence comes from Nicotiana undulata, assembly GCA_005239495.1. Lineage (NCBI taxonomy): Eukaryota > Viridiplantae > Streptophyta > Magnoliopsida > Solanales > Solanaceae > Nicotiana > Nicotiana undulata. Next base: position 7,330 of record ML251142.1, on the reverse strand, counting down.
TTGGAACTAGTTGAGTAGCAAAAATAGTTTGAGAAGGGTATTAAAATACTTTTGAAATCAGCAAACAAATCAATTGGTCATAGAACAACCAGATTTAGAAACACTTGACAAAACAGATTTCATACAAGGATAGAGGGGATAGGGACACATAGAATACACATTAAGGGGACATATGGCAGGATTCGGGGAAGCATATAAACAACAAAGTGCACAGAATACTCAAGAGCTTTATAGAATGAATAGGTTAGTCATGATGGTAGGTAATTGAGACATAGAACAAAGATTATAGTAAAGCCATGTTGGAAGTAAATAAACAATGAATATGATCAAACACACAACTATAGCCAGTTTAGTTCCTTAAGAGACTAGGTAACTTAATATGATCTCCTCAGTAAAGAAGAATAGGCATGGGTAAATAGACATGCTGGACAAACATCAAATAGACAACTATAGCTTATACATGCTAATTACAAATTGAACAAATCAGGGTTAGACATGCTAATTATACATTGAACAGGACAGAGCTTTAAACATACTAAGCAAAGAAGTAAACATGAAAACATATTGGATTCATGGTCAATGGAATAGTGCAGTAATAAAATACATAGAGTTTGGGTTTCAAAATTTAATCAGAGATATACCAGTTAAGGAAAGAGAACACGGAATGTAAAACAAGTGATGTTCAATATCTAGCCTTGGCTTACAACCAGCTAGACCAGTGATTATCACAGTTAGTAGAGCAAGAAAAGAGAGAGTTTGGGTGCAAGTGTGTTTCTGAACTAATGTTCGTGTCTCAGAAATGAAATAGAGGACAATTTATATAGTAGTTTAGGAGCAGAATAGAATAAGGTAAAAGAAATCATCATTCAACAATTAAGGAAATCATAGAATCAATTTACACGTAAAATCAGTGTAATCTTCCCTTAATTAAGGGTGATTACCCAACGATAAAGGACATGAGATATTAAAGGAAAGAAAATTCAAATCAGACGTAAGTAAAGAGTGAGCAATTAGGGGTAAATAAGTAGGAATCCAATTAAGAAAATAATCGTGAAGAATCAGTAAATATTAGAGGTGATTGAATAAGGTAAGGAGACCAATTAAAGTCTTAAACAAGGAAATAATCAGGAATTATGCACAGAGCGAATCAGTCAATAAAGAATTTTAAAAGTAAAACTAATTCGCGAGAGGAAGATATCAACTTCCACAAATAAAAATAGGCTAAATAAAACTTCACAAACACATAGAAATCAGCCGAAGAATCGACTCAGAAACCCTAATAGAGATGAACTAGGGTAATAATCACAAAGTTATGAATCTGGCTAAGTAAATCATGTAAGTCAAAGCACAGAATGAAACAATGCAACAAATAACATGGAAAACTCAGAATCGAAGTAGAACATTTACAAAATTAGGGTTTTAGCATAAATCGACTAAGGTTTAGGCAACCTTAGCATAAATTAGTCAAAAGCACATTAGAACAAACGATTAAACATTCAAAAATCAGAAAACCTTTGAGAAGATGACTTTCAGTAAACCCTAGTTTAGGAAAACAAAATATCAGTTGGAAAACCAGAAAAATTTCAAGGAAAACATCTGAAATATGTTCAATCCGTCTCAGATCTGTACAGATCGGAGAATATCAAAGATAAAAATTAGGGTTTTTATAAGTACAACAGAGATGAGGACATAGACTTAGGAAACCATGGATTTGAAATAAGAATAAGAGGGTTGTTACTTAGAGTCGAGCCAAATGGCCTGAAACAAGCGAGAAAACCCAAAAGTGCGAAACAGACCTGCCTAGGTCCCTTGAAACTCTTCAAGGATCCAGGAGATGAAGATACCATAGCACATAGGAGGCCATTAGAGGCTTGAGGTGGTGAGAACCACCATAAAACGACAGTGTAGGCTGGTGACGGGGGGATGGGGGGGGAATTAGGGTTTGGCTAGAGATCGTTTGAGAGAGAAAGGAGAAGGGTGATGGCGGGGGGAAGGGATGAAATGAATAGGTTTAGGGGGGGTGTAGGTTAGTTTTATTATGGTAGGAAGATTCTGGACCGTTAATAAAAAATGATCAACAACCTGTATTGGCTAATGCATTGGGTCGGGCATGTCACGACCCAGAATCCGAATCCGAGTCGTGATGGCACCCAACTACGGGGTTAGGCAAGCCAACAATAATTACACAAAGCGATACCTTTCCCATCTAGTTAAACAGTCAAAGATTCCCAATTTATAACGACAAACATGATACTAGCCTTGAGCGAAAGTGAAATCCTAGTAGATACAAGCCGAAATAAAATGCACACATAAATATACATTTCAAAACCCCAAAATATAAATATACACTACGCGTGTGTGCCAGGAACTAGTGTCACGAGTGTCATGGGCAACTACTGAATATACAATGANACATAGATATACATCCCAAAACCCCAAAATATAAATATACACTACGCGTGTGTGCCAGGAACTAGTGTCACGAGTGTCATGGGCAACTACTGAATATACAATGACTACAATATATACAGTGTCTCCCACCGAATGAAGTGAGTGGAGAAATATAACAAAAGAGCTCCAGGGTGCTGCTAGGAAGTCGCCGAGAAAGCAGCTCACCGAGAAGTATGACCACGGTATCAATATCTAGCGCCGGCCTGATAGTCAGACGTGCCAGCCTCCGGACCTGTACAGTCAAGTACAGAAAAGAAAAGAAAGTGCAGCATGAGTACATATTAAATAAATATGTACCCAGTGAGTATCCCGCCTAAACTCGAAGAAGTAGTGACGAGAGGTCGACTCGATACTCAGTAAGGTCCAGCAGTAATAACATATGATAAAATATGATGAAATACAGTAGGCATGTCAAGGAAATAAGCAACAAGTACATATACTAAAAGCAGAGAAATCCAAACAGCTATTGAACTTAAACAATAAAGCACTTTCAAGAGTAAGACCACCGAATGAAACAAAAATCACAAATTCTAAGATCCGCCGTGGCGTACAGCCCGCTCCCATAAGGTACTTTCTACACTCGCCGTGGCGTACGGCCCGATCCCATATATTTCACAATTTCTTTTCAATTCCGCCATGGCGTACGGCCCACTCCCATATATTTCACAATTCTTTTCAATTCCGATGTGGCGTACGGCCAACTCCCATATATTTCACAATTTCTTTTCAATTCCGTCGTGGCGTATGGCCCGCTCCCATATATTTCACAATTTCTTTTCAATAAAGCCTCAGAAGAATAATGCGATGCAAAACATAATTTCGTAGTACCTGCGGCATTACAATAAATCATATGAAGCATTACCAAGAAAACATATCAGGCATTACAAGAAAAACATATTTAAGGCATTACAGGAAAAACATACAAGGCATGATGTAGGCCTAACTACCCGGACATAACAATAATAGCCGCTACGTACACACTCTTGTCACTTGGCGCGTACGTAGCCCCCAAACAGGTTACACATAGCATATACATCACCTTTGAGGACAATTCCTCCTTACAAGGTTAGAAAAGAGACTCACCTCGTGTCGAATCTACCCCTCGGACCACAATTGCGCCCGAAATTCCGAATTTTATACCCGAGGACTCGCAACTAGTCAAAAGATATACAATAACATCAATGCATGTGCAATGTGATAACTTATCTTAGTTATTCAATAAAGTCGCCATTTTTTCCAACCCCGGCCTCTCATGGTCAAATTCCAAAAATTCTCGAAGGGATCACTCACCTATAGCCTATGGATCATTAAGGTATGATTTCTACTTGATTTCACGGCCTAAAATAGAAAATTACAAAATCCTCAAGAACCCTATAATTACTACATAATTCTATGATTTTAGATAATTTAGTAGTGAATTTAACTAGGGATTAGTGTTTGAAACTAGTAAAACTATGGAATTTACTTACCTCAATAACAGTGGTGGAAGGTCCCTTGAAAATTTCTCTAAAATCTTGAAGAGGAAGATGAAAATGGAGGAACAAGGCTAAGTCCCGTATTTTATAAAGCTGCCCAGTGATTCCTTCACTGCGATCGCGACGAGGGGCCTGCGATCGCGAAGGCCAACTGGCCAGACCTCTGCGATCGCGGCAGAGGTCCTGCGATCGCGAAGTACAACTGTCAATACCTATGCGATCACGGTAGGGGTCCTGCGATCGCGAAGAACAAACTCACCCGGCCCAGACGCGACTCTATGCGATCGCAAGAAACGAGATGCGGTCGCGAAGATGTGGAACCCAGACCTCTGCGATCGCATAGGGGAAGCTGCAATCGCATAGAAAAATCAACATCCCAGCAAAAATCCTTCTCCGCGATCGCAGCCCACCTTCTGCGATCGCAGAGAAGGAAACCAGATAGCAGATTTTTTTGGTTTTCCAACTTAGCTCCCGGGGGTCTAAAACACCCCCGAGCCCCTCGGGACCCCGTCCAAAAGCACCGGCAAGTATGTATTCATGATACGGACTCGCTCGAACTTCCGGAACATGAAAAACAACAATGGAACTCGAAATCAAACCCCAAAACCAAATTAATCAAACTTAAGAACTTTGAAATTCTAGAATTCACTTCAATGTGCCGAACCGGCCTAAACTACTCGGAATGACTTCAAATTTTGCAGACAAGTTATAAATGACACAACGGAACTATTCCCGATCTCGGAGTTTCAATCGGACCTGGGGAACATAAAATCACCTTTCAAGCCAAATTTCAAATTCTTTAAAAACCTCAAAACTTCATTAACTCCAATTTTCCTCATTTTGATCTGAAACCAATCAATATAAGTCCGTTTCTTACCAAATTTCACATATAGCTTGAATAACACATATTGAACCTGCTCCGGGCTCCGAAATCATAATACGGGCCCGGCAGCACGAGTTTCACATCAAGGTTCATTTTCATAAGCCTTTAATATTTTCATAAAACAATTTTCGTTAAAAATTCATTTCTCAAACTTGGGACCTCGGAATTCGATTCCTGGCATACGCCCAAGTCCCATATTTTCCTATGGACCTTCCGGAATCGTCGGATCACGTATCCGGGTCCGTTTACCAAAAAAGTTGACCAAAGTCAACTTTATTCAATTAATTATCACAAATATAACTCTTAATCAAGTTTTTTTTCACATAAAGGCTTCCCCGCTACGCGCCCGTGTTGCGCACGCACATCGAGGTGAGATTAATGGAGGTTTTCGGGCCTCGGAACACTGTCCAAATTAGATGCACATAAGATGACCCCATTTTGGGTCATCACAATCTCCCCCTCTAAAACAAACATTCGTCCTCGAACGGACGTAGAATCGTACCTAAAGTGCCGAATATCTGTGGATACCTGCTCTGCATGTGCTCATCGGACTCCCATGTCGCCTCACTGACTGGTTGACCCCTCCACGGGACCTTTATGGTAGAAATTCTCTTAGACCTCAACTGGCGGTCCTGCTTATCAATAATAGCGATTGGCTCCTCCTCGAAGCCCAACTTCTCATCTAACTGAATAGTGCTGAAATCAATCACGTGAGAGAAATCAGCATGACTTCTCCGNCTCAACACCTCGAAAGGGCCTATAAACCTGGGGCTTAGCTTGCCCCTCTTCCCGAATCTCATAAAGCCCTTCATCGGCGAAATCTTCAACATAACCTTATCTCCCTCCATAAATTCTACATCACGCACCCGCTGATCCCCGTAACTCTTCTGTCTGCACTGAGCTGTACGGAGCCTTTCCTGAATAATCTTCACCTTTTCCAAGGCATCTCTCACCAGATCTGTACCGTATAGCTTGGCCTCGCCAGGCTCAAACCACCCAATCGGAGAACGACATCGCCGGCCATATAAAGCCTAGAATGGAGCCATCTCGATGCTGGACTGATAACTGTTATTGTATGCAAACTCTGCCAAAGGCAAGAACTGGTCCCATTGACCGCCAAAATCAATCGCACAAGCCCTGGGCATATCCTCCAAAATCTGAACGGTACGCTCTGACTGACCATCAGTCTGAGGGTGAAATGTTGAGCTGAGATCTATCTGAGTGCCCATCTCACTGTGCAATGCTCTCCAAAAGTGCGAGGTGAACTGAGGACCTCGATATGATATAATGGACATCGGCACACCGTGCAACCGGACTATCTCCCGAACATAAATCTGTGCCAGCCTCTCCGTAGTATAAGTAGTAGCCACAGGAATGAAATGCTCCGATTTGGTCAACCTATCCACAATGACCCAAACCGCGTCAACCTTCCGCAAAGTCCGAGGCAACCCAACCATAAAGTCCATGGTGATGCGCTCCCATTTCCACTCAGGAATGGGCATCTGCCGAAACAAGCCTCCTGGCCTCTGGTGCTCGTACTTGACCTTCTGACAATTGAAACACCTAGCCACAAACTGCACTATATCTTTTTTCATCCGCTTCCACCAGTAGTGTTGCTTCAAATCACGGTACATTTTCGTCGCACCCGGATGAACAGAATACCGAGAACTGTGGGCCTCTCCCAAAATTCTCTTCCTCAAGCCATCAATATTAGGAACATATAACCGGCCTTGGAGCCTCAAGACACCATCCTTGCCCAAAGTAACCTCATTGGCCCTGCCATGGACCACTGTATCTCGAAGCTCTGCAAGGCATGGATCATCAAACTGTCGAGCCATAATCTCCCCCAACAACGAAGACTGAGCAACTACATGAGCCAAAACTCGACGAGGCTCTGAAAGGTCCAATCTCACAAGGCGATTTGCCAAGGACTGGATGTCCTAGGCTAAAGGTCTCTCCTCAGCTGCAATGTAGGCCAAGCTACCCATACTCGTTGCCCTCCTGCTCAAAGCATCTGCTACTACATTCGCCTTGCCCGGGTGATATAAAATAGTGAGATCATAATCTTTTAACAATTCAAGCCATCTCCGCTGTCTCAAGTTAAGGTCCCTCTGCTTAAGCAAGTACTGCAGGCTGCGGTGGTCAGTATAAACCTCACAGGATACACCATATAGATAGTGCCGCCATATCTTCAAAGCATGAACAATCGCTGCCAACTCCAAATCGTGCNCACAGGGTAATTCTTTTCATGAACCTTCAGCTGTCGCGAAGCATAACCAATAACCCTGCCATCCTGCATCAGCACACACCCCAACCCGATGCGTGAAGCGTCGCAATACACGGTATACATCCCAGAACCGGAAGGCAATGACAGAACTGGTGCTGAGGTTAAAGCTGACTTAAGCTTCTGAAATCTCGCCTCACACTCGTCGGATCACCGAAACGGGACATTCTTCTGAGTCAATCTGGTCAGTGGGGCTGAAATAGAGGAGAACCCCTCCATGAATCGGCGATAATAGCC
>ML251141.1:109380-120199 GCA_005239495.1 Nicotiana undulata | reverse complement strand
TTCTATTACTTGGGGGGTCTAACTTTTCCTTATGGTAATCACGTGTGAGTCACCAACTCATTTCACGAAATGAGGGTATGGCTTTATGGCTTATACTTTTGTATTGTCTCAAAACATGTCTTCTCTCTTCTTTTTTTCACTTGACTATAGACTTTATCCTTATACCATATTTTGATTTACCGCTATCACTCATTTATCACCTCTTACTCATAATGTTTCATTTACTCTCTTCTTTTTTTCATGCTAATATCTCTGTCTATCGCCCTATTATAAAGACTTCAACATGGTGTTCTTTCACATTTAGCTCCCCCTGCTTCATATCACTGGCTCTTCGGGACGCCTAACATTCTTCTTCTTCTTTTTTTTTTTTTTTTTACTAGTGGCTGGAGTCATACTAAAGAAAATATTTATCCCTTCTTGGATCCTAGTGCCTATCTTCTGAAATTTCTGAACATTCTAGTATTCATATCTGACTGTTCTATTCTAGAGTGACCATATGGCTATCTCCAAATGAGAACTATTACCATGTTCTGCACTACCCTTCAAAAATGTTAAATAATGATAACAATCTATCCACAATTTTCGGTTACTCTAACCCCAGCTGGATCCTGATATCCTATCCTTCTCTTAAATTATTTCAGTTAGCTCCCATAGGGCATAATTGAGATTGGTATGGACAATTGTAGATATCTCTGTTACCGTTGAAAGTAACTAAAAATGCTTATATTTATCTGCCAGAATTATAAATATTGATAATCTTTATTAAATAGGTACCTCGTACCCTTCTTTATCTTTCTTCTTTTACTTGCTAAAACTCATATCTACCTTCCGATTCTCTTATTTCTTTTTACCATATGGGTAGATAGATATTCATTCCTTAGAGCTCCTTCTTAAGAAACTAACACATCTTAGTACACACATGATCTGCTGAAGCCCTCACATTTACTCATCATAAGCATGATGCAAAATTGAGTTCCTCTGACTCAACTCTTCCACAGCCACATTGCAATCTCTTACCATCCATCTTTCAAGATGTATGCATCGTCGTATTATAAATAAGATAGAATTGAGGAAATTGAGTTCTTACGATTGAGCTCTACCACACGATCTAGAGTAAGAAGAAAGAGTAACAGTCCTAAATGCCCTGTAGCCTCTTGCTTATAAGTGTGGTGCACAACACACCCATAAACAAGACTCTACTAGACACGGCTCATAGACAACCCCTAGGACAGACCTGCTCTGATACCAAGTTTTGTCACGACCCAAACTGGAGGATCATGACTAGCACCCGGGCCATATTTTCCGAGCACCAACGTACATTTTATCTAGTCTTCTTTATTATCTTTAAGGAATAACAAGATAAATAAAATGGTAGATATGGATCATGAACATACATCACATGGGATGACTAGATTGCTAAGAAACTACAAAAAAAAAGTACGAGCTACAACGCTGCCATGAAAGACTATACAACAAAAATTAGCCAACAAGGCATACCAAACTATACATGAGTCAACACCTGTCTATGAGCCTCTAAAGAAGCATAAGTAATGCAACATAGCCGGAACAGGGCCCCGACATACCCATAACATCTATAACAAAATGCATACCAAGACCACGGCAAGTCCGGAGAAGGGATCTCCCCTATAACTGATGAACAGGAAAGCCTACTATGGGGGGGGGGAGCTCCGTCTACCTGTCTAGCAGGACCTGCAGCACGACATGCAACATCCACAAATAAAAAGGACGTCAGTACGAATAAGGTAATGAGTATGTAAGGCAGGAAAGCATAAATAAGAACAGTAATGTAAAGAGAGATGTAGGAGATACAACCTGTAGCATCTGAGTGCTTCTAAGAGACAGTAACATGAAATGCATGATACATATATACACATAATAGTTTTAAAATAGCCGCCTCTATGGGCATCGTCATCATCATAGAACATCCGCCTCTGTGGGCATCATCATCATCATATCATACCCGACCTCAAAAGGGCCTCGGTAAACTCAACTGATCAGTGGTTGCACAATAGGTTCCATATCCGGCCGACTATAGTGCGGCTCGGTAGAGTAAAATAGATACATATATATAATGCATGTAGGACTCATTGGAATCATATTCTGAACCTTTCGGAGTGACGTAAGGTCGATATTCTCCGTACACGTTATTAGGATTAACTCTTCATCAAGAATATTATAATAATCAGGAAGTACCAACAACATTGATAACATAAGAATAAGAGAAGCAACCTCAACATCAATTGTTCCATAAGAAGGGAAACAATGTAAGTACTGATAGCTTCTAAGAGTAGAGTATCTTTGGAAGCTAATTCACTGAATTATTTACAATTGGAGTCATGCAAAAGAAGGAAAGGGATAGCCTCACATACCTTGTATATATTTCCCCAACCTCAAGCTACGCAAATGTCACAACTCCTTAATCTACAATAAGAGAAACGACACTATCGTTATCGTTTAAGCGTCATAACTATTATGTATCGACCACAACCTATTTTACGATGAAACGGACAACACCTCCCCTATATATGTGACTTCAAACAAGTCAAAACAATCACCAAAAATCCCAAATAACATCAATAATAATCATATTGAGCCTCCCAAAACAGTCCACACACAACCTAATCACTTCATACAAAAGATGACCATCGTAGTCGTGTCAAACGACCCGGAAATGTTACAATGAACGACCAGCTCACAACCCTACATATATATGGTGTTTCTCCACACCCTTCCTCCTCCAAAACTCCACAAAACAGTAGTAAAACACGCAGCCCAACAGCAACACAAAACAGTCCGCTACAAGTCAAATAACTCGAACTCACGGCTTCCAAGCACCGTCCCGTGAGTTCTAACTATTAGGAAACACATTTATCAACCTTCTTTGATATTTAAGCACTTAAATACAGATGTTAGACGTTTATTAACTATGAAGTAACTTCCAAAACTCTAACTACAAAGGAAAAGGAGAGGCGGGATAATGACACTTACGTCATAGGGATCGTTTTGATGTTATTGCTTCTCGATTTCATGCCCGGGATGATATTCTTCTTTGAAACCCTAGAATATAGCTTGCGGTTATGTTTATGGGTGTTATAGGGTCGTTTTATACTGAATAATGAAGATAAAGCCGACCTAAGGTTTATATATATCAAGTTTGGAAAAGTCAAAGAGGTGCTAGCTTGGCACCCTAGGATTGGTCCATCTTCCGACGCTTATATCTTTTAATCCCAATGTCGTATGAATGAACGGTTAATACATGAAAAGTAAATTCCAAGACCTTCAATTTGGTATATAATATTTCCCAATAAGACCTCATATAACACATGAAATATATTTCTCAAAAAGCTCTAGTGATCCACCTATTTGTCACTTATGATGTATGCGCAGTCTCGCGAAACTGCAAATATCTCTCTACTCCTACGTCGAATCGATGAACGGTTTAATGCATTTGAAACTAGACTCATAGATATTAAATTTGGTTGGTATATCATCCAATAATTCCAAGTATATGGGGAGAAAATCGCAATTACATTTGACCTAATCTTCAGCACATTATGAGTGTAACTTGTGAAGACCTTTGCCGACTTTTGTTCCACAACTTGCTTGACTTCAAAATATAGAACAAAACTATCATACGATAAATATTAACTCATAGCATAACCTACTTATCATGTAATGAACCATAGTCTGACCCTAAAGTACATGTTATAACATTCCAAACTTGTCGACTTTCGACGAAACTTATTTTCTTCAATTGGTTTAGCTTCTAAGCTTTCCAACCCTCTTGGTACTCGTTATTCATTATCTTAAATATTTGTAACCTCCAATGTAACATGATTAACTTATTTTATATTCCATCAAATATAATCTTATTTCTGAGCTTACATCAATTGACTTACGATGTACTCTCACGTACGAAAACATGGGGTGTAACAGTTTGGGTCTTTGGAAAATCGCCTATGGAGGTTTAGGATTTGAGAGAATTAAAAAAGAGTTGAAAAACCCGTCTAAAATATGTTTTAATACGCTTCGAGTCTCGCAATTGCAGGGGTTCGCAATCACGAACCTTTCGAATTTTGGCATCCATTGCAAATGCGATGGAAATTGTCGCATTTGCGACATATAGGTGTCTCGCAATTGCGGTAAGAAATCTCCCATTTGCGAGATATGAGGCTGGCCCAGGACTTTGCAAGTAAGAATCCTGATATCGCAAATGCAAGATCAGAGGCCTGCCACACCAGATATTAGGTGTGTAAATTGTTTCTAAGTCTAAACAATCTGTAGCCTACCCGAAACTTACCCGAGCCCTCGGGTCTCTAAACCAAACATGCACGCAAGTCTAAAAATATCATACGGACTTGCTCATGCGATCAAATCATCAAAATAACATAAAAACCCAAGACTTCAACCTCAAAACTCAAGATATTCTCAAGATTACTCAAATTTCTAACTTTTCAACCGGATGTCCGAATCATGTGAAATCATTTCTGATTCTCATCAAATTTCACATATAAGACTTAAATGTCATAAAAAACTTGTTCCGGGCTACGGAACTAAAATACGGGCCAGATACCAAATATTTCACATATTATTTCATTTCTTTATTTCCTGTAATAACCAGCAAAATAATTTTCTGCAAAAATTATTTTCTAAGGCTAGGGACCTCGTAATTCAATTCCGGGCATACGCGCCCAAGTCCCATAGTTTATTGCAAACCTCCTGGGATCGTCGGAACACAAATATGGGTCCGTTTATTCAAATTATTGACCAAAGTCAACTAAAACCAAATTTTAACTCTAAAAATTACTATTTCTCATATTTTCACATAAAAGCTTTTCAGTTTCACGCCAGGACTACGCACGCAAATCGAGGTGATTAAAAGTAGTCTTTTTACGGCTAACGAGCTTGAATAGTGTCTAATTCTTAAATGACCCTTTGGGTCATCACAATCTCCAGCTCTAAAACAAATGTTCGTCCTCGAATGGACATAGAAAATTGCCTGAATTGGCAAACAAGTGGATATCTACTTTGCATCGGACTTCCAAGTAGCTGCCTCAACAGGTTGACCTTTCCACTGTACTCGAACTAAAGGATAACTCTTTGACCTCAGTTGATGAACTTGTCGGTCTAAAAAGGCCACTGGCTCCTCCTCATAAGTCAAATCTTTGTCCAATTGGACAGAACTGAAATCTAACACGTGGGACAGGTCACCATGATATTTCCGGAGCATAGACACATGGAATACCAGATGAACTGAGGATAGCCGTGGAGGAAAATCAAGCCTATAAGCTACCTCTCCCACTCTATCGAGAATCTCAAAATGCTCGTTGTACCTAGGGCTCAACTTACCCTTCTTCCCAAATCTCATAACACCCTTCATGGGTGATACCCACAGTAATACTTTTTTCTCCAACCATGAATGCCACATCACGAACCTTACGGTCGGCATAACTCATTTGCGTGGACTGAGCTGCACGAAGTCCATCCTATATAACCTTGACCTTATCTAAGGCCTGTTGGACTAAGTCTGTACCCAATAGCCGAGCCTCTCCCAGCTCAAACCATCCAACTGGCGATCTACACCATTTACCATATACTTCCTCATAGGGAGCCATCTGAATGCGCGACTGGTAGCTATTATTGTAGGCAAACTCCGCCAACGGCATGAATTGATCCCAAGAACCTCCAATGTCAATAACACAAGCGCGGAGCGTATCCTCCAAGATTTGAATAGTATGCTCGGACTGATCGTCCGTCTGAGGATGGAATGTTGTGCTCAACTCAACACGTGTACCCAGCTCATGTTGAACTGCCCTCCAAAGTGCGAGGTAAACTATGTACCTCGATCAGAAATGATAGACACGACCACACCATGAAGGCGAACATTCTCTCGAATATATATCTCTGCTAACTGCTCTGAAGTATAAGTACTTGCCACCGGGATGAAGTGTGCTAATTTAATCATCCTATCCACAATAACCCAAACGGCGTCGAACTTCCTCTAAGTCTGTGGAAGTCCAACAACGAAGTCCATAGTGATACGATCCCACTTCCACTCATGAATTGCTATTTGCTGAAGCAAACCACCGGGTCTCTGATGCTCATATTTCACCTGTTGACAATTCAAACAATGAGACACATAAGTAACAATGTCCTTTTTCATCTTTCACCACCAATAGTGTTGCCGCAAGTCATGGTACATCTTAGCAGCACCCGGGTGAATATAATACCTAGAACTTTGAGCCTCCTCAAGGATCAACTCACGAAGTCCATCAACATTAGGCACACATATATGACCCTGCATCTTCAAAACACCGTCATCTCCAATTCTAGCCTTCTTGGCACCACCGTGCCGAACTGTGTCCCTAAGGACCATCAAATGCAGGTCATCATCCTATCGATATCTGATACTCTCAAATAAAGAAGACCGAGTGACTGTACAAGCTAGAACACTGCTGGGCGAAATATCCAACCTCAGGAACTGATTAGCTAAAGTATAAATGTCTGAAGCCAACGATCTCTCACCGACTGGAATAAATGCAAGGCTGCCCATACTCACTGAATTCCTACTCAATGCATCGGCCACCACATTGGCCTTCCCTGGATGAATAATATAGTGGCATTATAATCTTTAAATTACTTCAACCATCTCCTTCTGTCTCCAATTAAGATCCTTTAGCTTGAACAAGTACTGGAGACTATGATGATCTGTGAAAACCTCACACGGCACACCATAGAGATAGTGCCTCGAAATCTTTAATGCATGAACAATGGCTGCCAACTCTAAGTCATGGATAGGATAATTCTTCTCATTAACTTTCAACTATCGAGATGCATATGCAATCACCTTACCATCCTGCATCAATACTTCTCCAAGTCCAACGTGGGAAGCATAACAATAAACTGTAAAGGATCCCGACCCTGATGGTAACACCAACACCGGTGTTGAAGTCAAGGTTGTCTTGAGCTTTTGAAATCTCGTCTCGCACTCATCCGACCATTTAGATGGGGCACCTTTATGAGTCAATTTAGTCACTGGGGCTGCTATATATGAAAACCCTCCACAAAACGACGGTAATAACATGCCAAACCCAAGAAGCTCCTGATTTCTGTGGCTGTAGTGGGTTAGGCCAGTTCTTAACTGCCTCAATCTTTTTATGATCTACCTGAATACCCTCTACTGACACGATGTGACCCAAGAAAGCTACTAAATCTAACCAGAACTTACACTTTGAAAATTTCGCATACAACTGATTATCCCTCAAATTATAGAGCGCTATACGGAGGTGATGTTCATGCTCCTCTCAGCTGCGGGAGTATATCAGAATATCATCAATGAACACAATTACAAAGGAATCTAGATGGGGCTTGAAAACTCGATTCATCAAGTCCATAAAGGTTGTTGGAGCATTAGTCAAGCCAAAGGACATTACAAAGGAATCTAGATGGGGCTTGAAAACTCGATTCATCAAGTCCATAAAGGTTGTTGGAGCATTAGTCAAGCCAAAGGACATTACAAAGGAATCTAGATGGGGCTTGAAAACTCGATTCATCAAGTCCATAAAGGTTGTTGGAGAATTAGTCAAGCTAAAGGACATCACCATAAATTCATAGTGCCCATACATCGTCCGAAAGGCTGTCTTAGGAACATCAAACGCCCTAATCTTCAACTGATGGTAGCCCGATCTCAGATCATTTTTTGAAAACACATTGGCACCCTGAAGCTGATCTCAATTCTCGGTAATGGGTACTTATTCTTGACAGTGACTTTATTCAACTGCCGACAGTCTATACACATCCTCATCGATCCATATTTTTTCTTTTCGAACAAAACCGGTACACACCAGGGTGAGACACTAGGTCTAATAAAACTCTTATCAAGCAAGTCTTGCAACTGCTCTTTCGATTCTTTCAATTTATGTGGGGCCATTCGGTATGGAGGAATAGAATTGGGATGAATGCGCGGAGCCACATCAATACAAAAGTCAATATCCCTGTCGGGTGGCATCCCCGACAGGTCTGCAGGAAACACCTCGGGAAACTCACGAACAATAGGCACCAAATCTATAGAAGGAACCTTAGCCTCAGAGTCACGAATATGATCCAAATAAGCCAAACACCCCTTCTCAACCATGCGACGAGCCTTGGCATAAGAAATCACTTTGTTGGGATAATGACCTGGAGTCCCTTTCCACTCTAATCGAGGCAACCCTGGAAAGGGTAACGTAATTGTCTTGGTGTGACAGTCCAAGATGGCATAATAAGATGACAACCAATCCATGCCCAATATAACATCAAAATCGACCATGTCAAGAAGCAAAAGGTCTACACTAGTTTCAAGACTCTCAATGACTACGACGCATGAACGATACACACGATCTACTACAATATCATCCCCCACTGGCATAGACACATAAACAGGAACACTTAAGCAATCATGAGACACAACCAAATACTAGGCAAAATATGATGACACATAAGAATAAGTAGATCCCAGATCAAACAAAACTAAGGCATTTCTATTGCAAGCTGAAATGATACCTGTAATAACAGCATCGGAGGACTCCGCCTCAGGTCTAGCTGGGAATGCATACAGTCGGGGCTAGGCTCCACCACCCTGAACTATGTCTCTGGGAGGACCTCTGTTAGGCGGACCTCTACCTCTAGCAGGTTGGCCTCCACCCCTAGCGGCGTGACCTCCACATCTAACAATCTGGCCCTTACCTCTAGCTACTTGACCACTACCCCTGGCGGGCTGGGCGTGTGGTGCTGGGACTAGAGCACGGGAACCCTGATACTGAGAACTATCCGACGCACGTGGGCAATATCTGGCCAGGTGCCATGGTTCACCACAAGTGTAACAAGACTCCGTCTGCTGAGACTGCTGGCCGGCAAACTGACCTTGTCGTGTACAACCACCCTAAACACTCTAAAGAGGAGGTGCTCTGATAGGAGCTGAAGGAGTACTATATACTGGCTAAGCGGAAGGAGGCATATAAGAACCACGACCACCTGAAGTACCATGTGAAGCCTGGAGTGCTGAATGAAATGGTCTGGAAGATTGGCCTCTGCTAAATGAAACCCCACCTCCAAATAAAACACCACTAAATCCACAAGAATGGCGAGGTCTCTTGTCTGACCCTAGACCTCCCATCCCACGAACCATCTCAACCCTCCTGGCCACATTAGCTGCATCCTGAAAAGAAATCCCAGTCCTTGTCTCCTTGGCCATCTGCAACCTGATTGGCTGAACAAGGCCCTCAATAAATCGCCTAACACTCTCTCCCTTTGTGGGCAACAAAAGAATTACATGTCTATACAAATCCACAAAGCGATTCTCACATTGGGTCACAATAATGTTGCCCTGCTGAAGTCACTAAAACTGACGACGTTTCTCCTCTCTAGTAGTGTCACGACCCGAAATCCCACCTTCGGGCCATGACTGCGTCTAACATTGAACCCGCTAGACAAGCCAACGTTGAGCTAAATAAAACTCATTAACAACTAAAACGAACAACATAACTAAGGCATCGATGGTCAACAATATGAAGGTTAACAAATTACCACAAATAATATAGCAACTTCGAGATAAAATCCATATACAAATCCCAGAACCGGTGTCACATACTCACGAACTGTCTAAGAGATCACTAAATACAAAGGTCTGAAATAAGTACATATGACTGTCTTTGAACTATAAGATGAGACAGAGCTGAAAGTGAAGGGTAGAAGGTGACGCCAAGGCCCACGAATGCTGCGGGTCTACCCCGATGTCTCCTGTATAAACTGATGAAATGCTCCGACCGTCAATGACCACCGGGTCAGGCTGCGTAGTCTGCACAACATAAAGAAGTGCAGGTATAGCATCAGTACAACCGACCCCATGTACTCAGTAAGTGCCGAGCCTAACCTCAGCGAAGTAGTTACGAGACTAGGACCGACAACAATATATGTACATGTGCAATTCTATATAATAACAGGAAAATATCGACGAAAATAAGCAAGTAAAAGCAGATACGGGGAGAACATGTTGGGGGTAAAAAGGGGCTACAAAATTCTAGCACAGTAGAACAGGGTAATAACATAAATGTAAAAAGGTAAAAGCAGGAATTTAACGTCATCAACACAGATAATGAACAGCAAAAGGCACGACATGTTCCCTCGTGCATAATCTCGCCATCACTCGGCACGGAATGTCCCCTCGTGCATATATAGTAACACTCGGCACGGAATGTTCCCTCGTGCAATAAATAATAAACGATCAACACTGCATGTCGCCTCGTGTGATAAATAATAAACAATCAGCACAACATGTCCCCTCGTGCGATAAATAATAAACGATCAACACGGCATGTCCCCTCGTGTGATAAATAATAAACAATCGACACGGCATGTCCCCTTGTGCGATAAATAATAAATGATCAACGCGGCATGTCCCCTCGTGTGATAAATAATAAACAATCGGCACGTCATGTCCCCTCGTGCGATAAATAATAAACGATCAACACGGCATGTCCCCTCGTGTGATAAATAATAAACAATCGGCACGTCATGTCCCCTCGTGCGATAAATAATATAAAAGCAACAATAAAATGTGAACATCAACAATGAGAAATCTCAAGTGTAAGGAAATGCTCAATAAAATTCTATCGTCTCGGCAAGGGACTCAGCTATAACCAACCTCGCATCAGAAATACAGTTTAACCAGTAAAAGCCTCAACTGAAACAAATAACACAATAACTCCCCATGTCATGAAACAACATCAAGGTATCACTTCTAAATCACCAATTACTCATA
>ML251141.1:44312-108981 GCA_005239495.1 Nicotiana undulata | reverse complement strand
GAATCGATAATATCTAGACACAATTGAGTTATTAACATCAATAGTTACTCAATAAACCAATTCCAAAGCCTAATTATACATTTTCTATTATTCTTCCAAAAATACTAAAATTCGACCCCGGGCCCGCATGCTCGAATCTTGAAAATTCCCGGAGGAATCACTCACCCATAGCCTAAGGATCATTAATATAAAGTTTCTACTTGAACTCGTAGCATTAAACGGACAATACACCAATTTCTTAAGAGCCCTAAATTTTCTACCCAATTCTTGATTTTCCATTAATTTAGTAGGTAATCCCATTAATTATTAATGCATGAAACTAGTATTAGGAAGGAATTAACTTACCTTAACAGTAGCTAGGTCGTGGTGTGCTCCTCTCAAGCTCACAAGTCTCTAATGGGGTTTTTGGTATGAAGGAAATGAAGAAATCCCGAGTTCTGACATTTAAATACAGGCTGCCTACAGGGGTTTCCGCACCTGCGGAAAATGGCCGGGGAAGCTGGGTTCGCCCATGCGGAGTTGGGGGACGCACCTGCGGTCCCGCTCCTGCGAAAAAATGGTCCGCACCTGCGGAAGATGCGCACCTGCGAGGCTGGGACCGTAGGAGCGGTCCCGCACCTGCGGCTGGGAAACTGCACCTGCGGTCACACCAGCTACAGCTGCACCAGCAGTGGTTTAGCTTGTTTTTAGCCCCGTTGGGGGTCCGGGAGGCACCTGGGCTCACCCGAGCCACCGTCCAAAAATACCAACGAGTCCTAAATCATAAAACGGACTTACTCGAGCCTACGGAACACTCAAAACAACGCTAAAACTTAAAATCACACGCCAAAAACCCCTTAAACCATAACTTAAGAAACTCCAAGTTCTTGATTTCTATAAACATGCACCGGACCGACCTATATGACTCGGAATGACATCAACTTTTGCGGACAAGTCATAAATGACATAACGGAACCATTCCTGGTCTCGGAATCACATTCAGACCTCGATAACATAAAATCACATTTTAAACCAAATTTTAATTTCTATGAAAATCCTCAAGACTTCATTAACTCTCAATTTCCCATTTTTGATCTGAAACATGTCAAATCAAGCCCGTTCCTTACCAAATTTCACAGATAACTCAAATAACACATATTGAACCTGTTCCGGGCTCCGAAACCATAACACGGGCCCGGTAACGCAGGTTTCACATCGAGGTTCATTTTTATAGCCTTTATTATTTTTCATAAAACAATTTTCTTTAAAAAATTCATTTCCCGGACTTGGGTCCTCGGAATTCGATTCCGGGCATTTTCCCAAGTCCTATATTTTCCTACGGACTCTTCGGGACCGTCAGATCACGGGTCCGGGTCCGTTTACTAAAAATGTTGACCAAAGTCAACTTTATTCAATTAATTCTCATAAATTCAACTATTTATCAAGTTTCCATATAAAGGCTTCCCGGCTATGCACTCGGGATGCGCACACACATCGAGGTGAGATTAACGGAGGCTTTCGGGCCTCAGAACACAGTTTTTTTTTGTTGCTAAATTTACACAGGATGACCTTTTGGGTCATCACAATCTCCACCTCTAAAACAAGCATTCGTCCCCAAACGGACATAGAAGGTACCTGAATCTGGGAAAAGGTGGGGATATCGGCTCTGCATATCGGACTCGGACTCCCAAGTAGCTGCCTCAACAGGGTGACCTCTCCACTGAACACGAACTGAAGGATAACTCTTCGATCTCAACTGACGAACCCGTCGAGCTAATATGGCTACTGGATCCTCCTCATACGATAAATCCTTGTCCAACTTGACACCGCTGAAATCAAGCACATGAGATGGATCCGCAATATACCTCAGAAGCATAGACACATGAAACACCAGGTGCACGGCTGATAAACTCGGCGGCAAGGCAAGTCTGTAGGCCACCTATCCTACCTTATCCAAAATCTCAAATGGACCAATGTACCTAGGGCTCAACTTGCCCTTCTTCCCGAACCTCATCACGCCCTTCATAGGCGACACTCGAAGAAATACCCGGTCTCTTACCATAAAGGCCAAATCTCGAACTCTACGATCCGCATAACTCTTCTGCCTGGACCGAGTTGTACGAAGTCTATCCTGAATAATCTTCACCTTGTCCAAGGCATCCTGGACTAACTCGGAACCCAACAATCTAGCCTCTCCTGGCTCAAACCATCCAACTGGAGACCGACACCGTCTACCATACAACACCTCGTACGGAGCCATCTGAATGCTCGACTGATAGCTGTTGTTGTAGGCAAACTCAGCTAAAGGCAAGAACTGGTCCCATGAACCACCAAAATCAATAACACAAGACCGCAACATATCTTCCAAGATCTGAATAGTACGCTCGCACTGTCCGTTCGTCTGAGAATTAAATGTTGTGCTCAGCTCAATCTGTGTACCCAACTCTCGCTGAAAAACTCTCCAAAAATGGGAGGTAAACTGAGTACCTCTGTCTGATATAATGGATAAGGGCACACCATGCAATCGAACAATCTCTCTCATATATATCTTTGCCAACTTCTCCGCTGAATATGAAACTGATACCGGAATGAAATGCGTTGACTTGGTCAGCCTATCCACCACAACCCAAACTGCATCAATCATCCTCTGAGTCCGAGGGAGTCCAATTACAAAGTCCATGGTTATACGCTCCCACTTCCACTCGGGAAGCTAAATCTGTTGCATCAAACCACCGGGTCTCTGGTGCTCGTACTTAACCTGCTGACAGTTCAAGCACCGAGCTACATAAGCTACAATATCCTTCTTTATCCTCCGCCACCAATAATGCTGCCGCAAGTCCTGGTACATCTTTGCGGCGCCCGGATGGATGGAATACCGGGAACTATGGGCCTCCTGTAGTATCAACTCACAAATACCATCAACATCAGGTACACAAATACGGACCTGCATCCGCAGAACTCCCTCATCATCAACCGTAACCTGCTTGGCACCTCCGTGCCGGACTATATCTGTAAGAACACATAAATGACAATCATCATGGTGCCTGGCCCGAATACGGTCATACAATGAAAAACGGGCCACGGTATGGGCCAACACACTGCCAGTCTCAGAAACCTCCAACCTCACGAATCGGTTGGCTAGAGCCTGAACATCCAACACAAAAGGTCGCTCCCTGACTGATAAATAAGCTAGACTGCCCATACTGACTGACTTCCGGCTCAAAGCATCGGCCACCACATTGGACTTCCACGGATGATAAAGAATGGTGATATCATAATCCTTCAGCAACTCTAACCACCTTCTTTGCCGCATATTCAACTCTTTTTGCCTGAATAGATACTGTAAACTCTTATGATCCGTAAACACCTCACATGGCACACCATACAAGTAATGCCTCCAAATCTTCAAGGCATGAACAATTGCTGCTAACTTCAAGTCATGAACTAGATAATTCTTCTCATGGACCTTCAACTGACGAGAAGCATAGGCTATGACTTTGCCATCCTGCATCAACACTGCACCAAGCCCAACACGTGAAGCATCATAATACACGGTATACGGCCCTGAACCTATAGGCAAAACTAACACTGGTGCCGTGGTCAAGGCTATCTTGAGCATCTGAAATCTCGCCTCACACTCATCCGACCACCTGAACTGGGCACACTTCTGAGTCAACCTGGTCATCGGTGCTGCAGTAGATGAAAAACCCTCCACAAATCGGCGATAATAACCTGCTAAGCCCAAGAAACTCCGAACCTCTGTAGCTGAAGTGGGCCTAGGCCAATCTCTGACTGCCGAAATATTCTTGGGATCCACCTGAATACCTTCTGCCGACACAACATGGCCCAGAAATGCCACCGAACTCAACCAGAACTCACACTTAGAAAATTTGGCATACAACTGACTATCCCTCATAGTCTGGAGGACGACTCTAAGGTGCTGCTCATGCTCCTCTCGGCTGCGAGAGTATATCAATATATCATCAATGAAAATAATAACGAACGAGTCCAAATAAGGCATGAACACTCGGTTCATCAACTCCATAAAAGCAGCAGGGACATTTGTCAACCCGAATGACATCACCAAGAACTCGAAATGCTCATAACGAGTGCGAAAGGCCGTCTTAGGTATATCAAACGCCTTAATCCTCAGCTGATGGTAACCCAATCTCAAGTCTATCTTGGAAAACACTATAGCACCCTGAAGCTGGTCAAATAGATCATCAATCCTCGGCATAGGATACTTGTTCTTGATAGTAACCTTATTCAGCTGTCGGTAGTCAATACACATCCTCATTTAGCCATCTTTCTTCTTAACGAACAACACTGGAGCACCCCAAGGAGAAACACTAGGCCTAATGAAGCCTTTATCTAACAAGTCCTGCAACTGATCCTTCAATTCCTTCAACTCTGGCGGGGCCATACAATATGGCAGAATAGAAATGGGCTGAGTGCCCTGAGCCACCTCGATACAAAAGTCAATATCCCTGTCGGGTGGCATACTAGCAGGTCAGCAGGGAAAACCTCTGGGAAATCACAAACCACAGGCACAGACTCCATAGAAGGAACCTCATCACTAAAATCACGAACATAGGCCAAATAGGCCAAACAACCCTTCTCGACCATACGCCGATCCTTCATATAAGAAATAACTCTGCCAGAAGAATGGCTAGGAGTCCCCCTCCACTCCAAACGAGGCACACCTGGCAAGGCCAAGGTCACTGTCTTGGCATGATAGTCCAGAATAGCATGATAGGGAGATAGCCAATCCATCCCCAATATGACGTCAAAGTCCACCATATCCAGAAGCAAAAGATCAACCTGAGTCTCCATACCACCAATAACTACTAAGCAAGCACGGTAGACTCGATCAATCACAATATAATCACCCACCGGGGTAGACACATATACAAGAGCACTCAGGGAATCACAGGACATGCTTAAATAAGAGGCAAAGTATGAAGACACATAAGAGAAAGTAGAACCCGGATCGAATAACACTGAAGCATCTCGGCTGCAAACTGATACGGGGAGAACATGCTGGGGGTAAAAAGGGGCTACAAAATTCTAGCACAGTAGAACAGGGTAATAACTTAAATGTAAAAAGGTAAAAGAAGGAATTTAACGTCATCAACACAGATAATGAACAGCAAAAGGAACGACATGTCCCCTCGTGCATAATCTCGCCATCACTCGGCACGGAATGTCCCCTCGTGCATAATCTCGCCATCACTCGGCACGGAATGTCCCCTCGTGCATATATAGTAACACTCGGCACGGAATGTTCCCTCGTGCAATAAATAATAAACGATCAACACGGCATGTCCCCTCGTGTGATAAATAATAAACAATCAGCACGGCATGTCCCCTCGTGCGATAAATAATAAACGATCAACATGGCATGTCCCCTCGTGTGATAAATAATAAACAATCGGCACAGCATGTCCCCTCGTGCGATAAATAATAAACGATCAACACGGCATGTCCCCTCGTGTGATAAATAATAAACAATCGGCACGGCATGTCCCCTTGTGCGATAAATAATAAATGATCAACGCGGCATGTCCCCTCGTGTGATAAATAATAAACAATCGGCACGGCATGTCCCCTCGTGCGACAAATAACATAAAAGCAACAATATAATGTGAACATCAACAATGAGAAATCTCAAGTGTAAGGAAATGCTCAATAAAATTCTATCGTCCCGGCAAGGGACTCAGCTATAACCAACCTCGCATCAGAAATACATTTTCAACAGTAAAAGCCTCAACTGAAACAAATAACACAATAACTCCCCATGTCATGAAACAACATCAAGGTATCACTTCTAAATCACCAATTAATCATAATACAAAGAATATTAAGAACACGGTATGATTCATCACGTTTGACCTACGGGCATGCTTGACCACAACATATAGGAACCCGTCACCTCACCTATACGTTGGACATGAATTACACATAGAAAATAAGACTCTATACATATTCCCTCAAGCTAAGGTTAGGCCAAACACTTACCTCGGCTCCAAAATGCAAGTCAAGCCCCAACCACAGCCTTTCCTCTCGAATCCAACTCCGAATCGATAATATCTAGACACAATTGAGTTATTAACATCAATAGTTACTCAATAAACCAATTCCAAAGACTAATTATACATTTTCTATTATTCTTCCAAAAATAATAAAATTCGACCCCAGGCCCGCATGCTCGAATCCCGAAAATTCCTAGAGGAATCACTCCTCCATAACCTAAGGATCATTAATATGAAGTTTCTACTTGAATTCATAGCATTAAACGGACAATACGCCAATTTCTTAAGAGCCGTAAATTTTCTACCCAATTCTTGATTTTCCATTTATTTAGTAGGTAATCCCATTAATTATTCATGCATGAAACTAGTATTAGGAAGGAATTAACTTACCTTAACAGTAGCTAGGTCGTGGTATGCTCCTCCCAAGCTCACAAGTCTCTAATGGGGTTTTTGGTCTGAAGGAAATGAAGAAAACCCGAGTTTTGACATTTAAATACATGCTACCTACAGGGGTTTCCGCACCTGCGAGGAAAAGGCCGCACCTGCGGAAAATGGCCGGGGGAGCTGGGTTCGCACATGCGGAGTTGTGCAGTCCCGCTCCTGCGAAAAAATGGTCCGCACCTGCGAGGCTGGGACCGCAGGAGTGGTCCTGCACCTGCGGCTGGGCAACCGCACCTGCGTTCACACTAGCTACAGCTGCACCAGCAGTGGTTTAGCTGGTTTTTAGCCCCGTTGGGGGTCCGGGAAGCACCTGGGCCCACCCGAGTCCCTGTCCAAAAATACCAACGAGTCCCAAATCATAAAACAGACTTACTCGAGCCCACGGAACACTCAAAACAACGCTAAAACTCAAAATCACACCTCAAAAACCCCTAAACCATAACTTAAGAAACTCTAAGTTCTTTATTTCTATAAACATGCGCCGGACCGACCTATATGACTCGAAATGACATCAAATTTTGCGGACAAGTCATAAATGACATAACGGAACCATTTCCGGTCTCGGAATCACATTCGGACCTCGATAACATAAAATCACGTTCCAAACCAAATTTCAAATTCTATGAAAATCCTCAAAACTTCATTCACTCTCAATTTCCCATTTTTTATTCGAAACATGTCAAATCAAGCCCGTTCCTTACCAAATTTCACAGATAACTCAAATAACACATATTGAACCTATTTCGGGCTCCGGAACCAAAACACAGGCCTGATAACGCAAGTTTCCCATCGAGGTTCATTTTCATAGCCTGTAGTATTTTTCAGAAAACAATTTTCTTTAAAAAATTCATTTCTCGGACTTGGGTCCTCAGAATTAAATTTCGGGCATACGCCCAAGTCCCATATTTTCCTACGGACCCTCTGGGATCGTCAGATCACGGGTCCGGGTCTGTTTACTTAAAATGTTGACCAAAGTCAACTTTATTCAATTAATTCTCATAAATTCAACTCTTTATCAAGTTTCCACATAAAGGCTTCCTGGCTACGTGCCCGAGTTGCGCACGCACATCGAGGTTAGATTAACGGAGGCTTTCGGGCCTCGGAACACAGTTTTTTCTTTTTTGCTAAATTTACACCTTTTGGGTCATCACAAGTAGTAACATGTAAGAAATTCTCCAGAAAGAGATGCAAAAACTGATCCCAAGTCAAAGCAGGTGACCCAGTTGGTCTAGTCAACACGTAATCCCTCCACCATTTCTTGGCGGAACCAACCATCTAAAAAGTAACAAAATGGACCCCATTGGTCTCCAAAATTCCCATATTCCGTAGAACCTCATGACAACTATCCAAATATTCATGATGGTCCTCTAAAGTAGACCCACTAAAATGAACAGGAAATAGCTTAATGAACATGTCCAATCTGCACAAAGCATCGGTGGACATAGCCGCCCCACCAACAAGTGGCATTGCGGTTACTGGCTGAATTACCCTAACCAGATTAGCTGCTGGGGTCTGAACCTGAGGAGTATTTTGATTAGGAGTGTGAGTAACAGGAGTCTGAGTCCCTCCTCCAGCCTGAGATGCGGTCGCTGCCATGGGGAATGTGCTAGTATGGGTTGCACTCTCCATAATACCCACTAACCGGACCAAAGTGTCCTAAAGCACTAGGGTTGCAATAAACCCCTCTAGGACTTGAGATGGTCCCGCTGGAATGGTCTGAGCTGGAACCCCCTCATTAATCTCAATCTGGGGCTCCGCAGGTGGGGGTTGTTGTCTGAGGAATGGGTTGGGTCCTGCCCCTGCCTCGGCCTCTGACATGGCCTCGGCCTCTGCCCCTCGTAGGAGCTGCTGCTGCTGCTGGAAGACCGGAATGTTGGTCAGCGGAAGAGGAAGCACGTGTTCTCTCCATCTGCGAGAGAATAGAAGAGTCCAATTAGTATTCGAGAGAACAATAATTGCACGATAGAATAGAAATAAAAATGGAGTTTGTTCCTAACTTTATAGCCTATAAGAGATAAGCACATACATCTCTGTACTGATCTCTTAGACTCTATTAAGCTTGTTCGTGAATTGTGAGACCTAAGCAACCTAGTGCTATGATACTAACTTGTCACGACCCAAATTCCCAACCCTCGGGATCGTGATGGCGCCTAATACCACACTTGCTAGGAAAGCCAATGTTAGAACTTAGTTAATTATTTTCTCTTAAAGTTTACTTATTCATAACAAAACAATTTAAAAATGAACTGAATCTAACAAATTTCAATTAATAACTTCATGAATAATAATACTAACTGAATAAATAAGCTGAACCACGAACTAAATATATAACCATAAAATTACCCAAGGTCTGGTGTCACAATTCACGAACTAATAAAGAATACTACAAATAATGGGCTGAAAGAAATATGTATCTGTTTTTAAAGAAATAAGACAGTGTCTAGGTAATAAAGGGAAGATTCCAGGTATCCGCGGATGCTAGCAGATCTACCTCGTGTCTCTGTATAGATGATGCCAGCTACTACTATCTCCTAACTCTGGCCAGTACCTAGATCTGCACAGGAAGTCCAGAGTGTAGTGTCATTACAACCGACCCCATATACTAAGTAAGTGTAGAGTCTAACCTCGGCGAAGTAGTGACGAGGCTAGGAAAGGACACCACATAAAACCTGAACATATATAAACACGCTAACAGAACAACAAGTAACGAGTTTACAAATACCAAACAAAGGGAAGGGGTCATGTTGTTGGGAATCTTATCACAAGCATTGGAACAACAAAATACAAATATCAACAATTATAAACAAACCAAATTGAGAAATTAAAGTAGAAATGGAAGTTGTACGGCATCATCCTTCGTACTTTTACTCTCAGCCTCACCAAACAATAAATAAAATGCAATGAATATGAATAATGGCATGACAGCACCCTTCGTTCTTTTACTCTCATCCTCACCAAACAATAAATAAAATGCAATGAATATGAATAATGGCACGACCTCACACTTTGTTCTCTTACTATTATCCTCACCATGTAATGAATATGAATAATGGCATGACATCACCCTTCGTTCTTTTACTCTCATCCTCACCATGTAATGAATATGAATAATGGCACGGCATCACCCTTCGTGCTTTACACTCATCCTCACCATGTAATGAATATGAACAATTACATCATACAAAGAGGGATTGCACAAGAAATCAGTATTTCACCATTTCTTTTATCATCATGTATCATTTAAATCTCAACACAATACTCAAAATATTGTCCATCTTTGTGGAACCGGCTATTAACCTTCCAACATTTCAATAACAACGATAACCATAAGTAATAAGATTTACAACAACCAAAATAACAAGAACTCACTTTCACTCGCATGTTGTGACCTGACCACAACGTATAGGTACTCGTCAGCTCACCTATACATTGGATTTAGCAAACAAACAGGTAACAAGTAGTCACACAATACCTATTTACTCAAGCTAAGGTTAGACACGACACTTACCTCGAATTTGCAGGCCACTCACTGCTCAAGCACTGTTGTTTCTTTAGAATTTTCCTTCAACTCACTCGTATCTAATCATAATTGGTTTAACATCATTAATTATGCTAAAGGTGCTAATTTTAATGAAAAATCATGGTTTTCCTAAGTTTTCCCACAAAAATAGGAAAATCGACCCCAGGCCCGCTTGTTCTAAACTCGAGGTTCAGACCAAAACCCGTTTACTCATTGTCCCCCTAGCCATCGCAAATGCGACGGAAATTTTCGCATTTGTGACATATAAGTGTCTCGCAATTGAGGTCTGAAATATCGCATTTGCGAGATCTGAGGCTGGCCCAGGACATCGCAAATGTGAATCCTGATCTCGCAAATGCGAGAAGAGAGGCCTGCCACACCAAATATCAGTTGTGTAAAAAATTTCTAAGTCTAAACACTCTGTTGCCTACCCGAAAATCACCCGAGCCCTCAGGGTTCCAAACCAAACATGCACGTAAGTCTAAAAACATCATACGAACTTGCTCGTGCGATCAAATCATCAAAATAACATCAAAACCCATGAATTTAACCTCAAAACTCAAGATTTTCTCAAGAACACTCAAATTTCTAACTTTTCAACCAGATGTCTGAATCACGTCAAATCAACTCCGATTCTCATCAAATTACACAGATAAGACTTAAATGTCATAACAAACTTGTTCCGGGCTCTGGAACAAAAATACGTGCCCGATACCAATAATTTCACATATTATTTTATTTCTTTATTTCTTGTAATAACTAGCAAAACAATTATCTTCAGTTCATACACCCAAGTCCCATATTTTACTGCGGACCTCTTGGGATCGTCGGAATAGAGATTCGGGTCCCTTTACTCAAAATGTGGACCAAAGTCAACTAAAACTTAATTTTAACTCTACAAATTACTATTTCTCTTATTTTCACATAAAAGCTTTCCGGTTTTACGCCCGGACTGCGCACACAAATTGAGGTGATTAAAAGTAGTCTTTTTAAGTCTAACGAGCCTAGAATAGTGTCTTAAATCTTAAAATGACCCTTTGGGTCATCACATATTACATATCTTCAATACCTCATCAAGTGAAAAGATATCATAATGGGATCATTCAAAAACATATTGCACATAAATTCATACAACACAAGCCCATTTGGAATATCATTTTGTACATTAATCAAGGTTGAAACTTACACCAATCGTATGGACACCATGGGGGTTCAATTTCTAAGAAGAGGGGGTTTTAGCCACACGTACCTCAATAGAGCTTTTAGGCAAATTCTACTTTTTAGAAGTCATCTTAAAATAGTTGAGTCGAGGCTTGTTTCGTAATCTGTTTCATATATTTTTCTCATTTCATAGGCATCACTAGGCACAAATATAGAGGTTATCCACACTCTATTTTCCTAGTTCAGTTAATTTGTTTTCAAACATCTTTATAGTTTATTAAAAACTAGACACACTCAATCAAGATGTTTAGGACACGTACGAGCAATTAAGAGAGCATATCAAGTTTTCCTCACCTAATTGGTATGCTAGTTTTGATTTAAAAATACAACTCAAAGACATACCATTTTGATAAGCAACCCATACTTTAAACATCTATTGCTCAATATAAGTCTCGTTCGGAATAATCAAGTGTATGAGTTTATAGGGGATAACTCGGAACGTAGAGATTAGGAATTTTGAGCTGGTCATACTTAAACTTACGAAAACATTATGGAATTAAATTCCGAGAGATAAAGTTTAGCCCACATATCTGGTTAAGCTTTCTTTAAGTTACTATAACTCACCAACACCTATAGCAATAATAATCTATAGGAAGATAGTAAAAATCGATTAATAATTAGAAAGATTTCCTATGGTGTAACTCTCTTAGAAATTTCATCAAACACCTAACATGTGAAATAGACTACAAGGTTCTACAATGGAAATTCCTTCTTCCCTCAACCAATTTCAACAAGAACAAACTAAAATAGTTCATTAATCCCACATACTATAACTTAGTGTCATATGCATGGCATATTTCTAACCCCACAATATATTTTTGAAAACATAGTCTCTTATATGAAATCTTAGAAGTAGGACTTACCCGGAAGGATAGTGAGCTAGAGATTAACTTCCTTCATTATTGAGAATTTGTGCAAGATTGGATGATTAGGATGTTAGGTTCCTCGTTACCTCTCTAAAATACTCTCACCTCTCTCTAGATTCACGAGAAAATAGCCCCAAATGAATCCCCAAAACCTATTTATCAAAATGGGGTCGGGTTATGAAAATAGGAAAAAGAAGCCTCCTAAATCGGGTCTGCGGCCGCATAATGGACTACAGAACAGGTATGTGGGTCGCATAATTGATCGTGAAATTGGTGCCCAGAACTAGGCTTCACTGGACAGGTTTACGACCATTTTGCGGTCACATAACCACTTCTGCGATCGCATAATGGTCACAGAATTGCATTACGCCAGCCTTTGGTAATTTGATCATAACCTTTTGTATGAGTGTAAAATTGATGAACGGTTTGAAGTGTTAGAAAATAGTCTCGAATATCTTTCATTTGATCGGTTTATCATCACATAAAACCTTATATACATTTATATATGCTCGTCCAAAGTGTGGACTTGTGCGAACTCATTTGGAATTTTAGCCTATTATGTAATTTTCCAACTTTACTTAGACTTAGGCCTCTCCTTGGACCCCACATTACTTAGTATAAGGCTCATACACTTATTACCATATCCAATTGATGTCCATGATATTGATAGCACATATAATGTTATAATTAGCCTACTTGGCACCACGAAATCTTATAGTATGATAAGAAAGATGCATTATGTTGGTATAATAAGAAAGATGCATTATGTTGATACTCGGTTGAGCAAGGCATCAGATGCCCGTCGCGGCCCATCGGTTTGGGTCGTGACATTTGCGAGACTTATGTTGCATTTGTGACTTAGGCAGAGTTGGTCAGGCTTTGCCTTTGTTTACCTTGAAAATGGTAATGACAATTATATTTGATTTTGTGGTTCTAAAAATACGTAATTTATTTTAATACTAGTTGTTGGGCAATAAATACTAAGTGTGAGTAAGATAAGTAAGATACATGTAAAGGAAAATAGTGATATGCAAACCAAGTTGTCACTAGGTTGGGCCTCGATCTTACTTGAATAGGACCTCGAGGTCGAGTTGTAATGTTTAGTAATGAGCAGTCGATGAAGGAATCACAACATTAGGTGCCTCGGGATGGCCTTTTATGGTAAATAATGAGCAATAAATGAAGAATAATTAGTGAACACAATAAATGGAAAGCAAAAAATCTGTATAACAATTTTTGAGCACGTTTAGGTAAGAAAGTTGAGAATGTTCTTGTTGTATTGAATATTCATGTGTGTTACAAATTGACAAGGGTCCCCTTTATATAGGAGAGGGGAATCCCAAAATAGTACAAGTCAAATTATGACAAGGTAATGCTATTGGTACCGTTGTTTAATGTCTTAGCACGGATTTGTACTACTTTTGCAAACCTGGTCAACTCTGACTATGTGTCCTTGGGAGTTTTCCCGCCTTTCAATGACGATCATCGATTTGTACTGCTCCGAGGTTGGTCGCAGTGAGCCTTCCACATGCTTCCTCGAGGGGTACACTTGGGGTCGAACCTAACTTCGCCTCGAACTTCTCGAGGACGGGATCGGAGTGCCGTAAAGACCATAAAATCGGACTCCCCAATTTTAGCCTTATACAGATAGTCCCCGCGTTTCTTAGAGAAATGATATAAAATGATCTTGAATTCTTGCCTATTTAATATCCTCGCTGTGACGTCAGACACGTGAGATCATTAAATGATGTGACAGAACGGTTGCACAGAGGTCTTTTACAACACGGTTCTCGAAAATCCCACGAACCGTCATTGGTCGCCCTTTCAACTCCTTCAACATTCTTAGATGACATCTATAAATACTTCAATTCTTTGTCTTTCACACTTTTACCACATCTTCAAACATTCTTATCTTCATCAACAACATTCCGTTTTCAACCTCTTTCTGTGCTCATCTGTGCATCAACTCTCTCTTCTTACTTCAAAATTTTTACCATAACCATGGTAAAGACTTCTAAAACGGTCCCTCAAAAAGAGAAAGCTCCTTCCTCATCATGCTCATTTAAGAGCTAAACAAAAGCACCTCCCCGTATCGAGGAATGTATTCCCGGGCCCTTCGGGACATCCTCCAATCTCAAAGTTGATAAACATCCTTTGGTACCGGGCCGATGTGAGCCCATGTCTTGGTTCATTAGTTTATTAATCGACATAAATAAGGTGAAAATAGATTGCCACTGGGGGGGAGGCAGTATGGGTAGAGATCCCTTCATCGGAAGAGGATATAACTACGCACAAAGTTGGTTTCCTCTGTGTATATACATATCCCTTTACTTTAGGGCCAGTAGATTCTTCTTCTCCACCAATAGACCCGGTGATCCTCAATTTTTTCCGTCAATATTGAGTGACGCTTGGTCAAATTTATTCGTCTTTCTTGAGAATTGTCTATTTGATTATATATTTCTCTAACTTGGTCGAGGGGATGTATTTCACCCTCGATCATCTTATTAGATTGTACAACCCTCGTCTCTATCAAGGGGGCCTAATCAAGCTTCAGCGTCGATCTACCAAAGCATTTTCTGCCACTATCGACGAAGATAAAGACCAGGGTGGATGAGCCGGTTTGTTCGAGTCAGGACCTCGGACCTCATCCCTACCGAGAAGATGCCATTCCCTAAGGAATGGAATATGAGACGTAAGTGTCGCTACACCGAGCATGTTTTATCATATGAATCACCTTTTTTCCCCTTTCGAACTAATTCCCCTTCTTCTTTTTTGTATTAATTCTTTTTTGGTCGAGTAGCCACAGTGTGGTCCCCCGGTGCGGTCAAGGACCTCCCGGGCTGGTTTAAACTCTTAGACTCCGCCTCCCCATACAACAAGCGCGTTTGGCGTGATTTAGCCAAGACTCGATGGGAGGCCAAAAATCATGGTACAAGCCTTAATTCTGTCACTCTTGAGTTCCTTATAAATAGATCTCTTGGTGGCATGTTTTACATTTTATGCTTGTGCAGGTCTCGGGGAAGCCGTTTCAATGAGACCGCCTCCTCTTGGCAAAGAAGGGACCCAAAAACCCGCCAAGGAAAGAAAGAGGAAGAAAGAGACGCTGGCAGAATCTCCGAAACCAAAGAGAGCTAGGGCTCGAAAGCTTAAGAATGATGCGATGGTCCTAACTTCGACAACTGCTAAGAATCTTCGTGCCGAAGATGAGGATAACGATGACTGCCCGTTGGTAATTAAGGAAAGACGATGCGCGGGTGCTTCGAAGGTTGCCGGGCAGAAGAATTTCGAGTCAGAGGTGGCCGATGCGGTTTCACCTCGAGTTGAGGAGACCCTCGAGGAGGGTTTGAATGCAATCCCCGAGCCGACCATTGAACAAAATACAACTTATGCCGACGAGCACTTGGTTGGGGAATATGAAGGACCCAGCTCTGAGACTCTTCGAGGGTAAGAGGAAGCCCCGATAGAGGTTGATGTCATCAGCGATCTCCAATCACGCCCATCGTTCTCCCCCGGGCAGATACGCGACACCTAGAACAGGGAAACTCCCGATGTGGGGGCATTCCAGGGAGAGGATGATTTATTTAAAGACTATTTTGTCCGTGTCGAGGAGAACGCCGATCTTGATGCCCCGGTATCTCTCGAGGAGGCTGTGAAGCTCCAAAACTGGGTAATTTCCTTACATAATATTTATGCTTCAAGTTTTTATTCCAATTTTCTAACTTATTTCCTTTGTGCTATAGGTCACGATGTTGTACGACCGGGCTTTCTCCAAGTTACAAGATGAGATGACTCATTGTGACGAGGTATTTGAGAAGCTCACGTCGGAGTCGAATGAGCTGAAGACTTTATAAGCCCGAAAGGAAGGGGAATTGATTGACCTTCGGGCAAGCTCAGAGAAGGCGCTCCAGGAGCGGGCCAACTTCATCGAGAATTTAGCTTAGTATTCATGAGCTTTCCTTTTGTTTTCATAACTCAGTGTTTATTTTATTGACTCGATACTTGCCGATTGAGCGAAAGGATTCCCTAGTCGGGTAGCTTCGAGAAGAGATCGCGGCCAAAGATGTTGAGATTCTTGAGCTGAGGCGGCACAAGGATGGCATGGCCTTGGAGAAGGGTACTCTTAGGGAGGAGCTGGCCTCGACTCAGAGTCTTCTTCGAGCTGCTCAAGAGAAGGCTCAGAAATTTAAGACGCTTTATGCTGACTCAGCTACCATGTTATCCATGGCCAAGTTTGATACCGACGCACTCTTAATCTTATATCGGGAATATGCGGCCGCAATGAATGCTCGAGCCAGAGAGATCTCTGAAGAAGCTGAGCTCAAGTTGACCCGTGATCTTGCTCGTGCTCGATTAGAGGCTCGGAGGCAAGCCTTCGAGGAAGTGCACGCCAAGGGTTTCGACCTCTCTGCCGATATAGAAGAAGTGAAGGCCTTGGAAGAAGAGTCAGCAGCTCCGACCACTTCGGATGAGAGCTTTACAAGAGGCTCAAGGAGTAGCGAAGATGAAGACTAGGCAACTTTTTCTCTTTTTACTTCCTCATTTTTGTACATGGGCTCCGTATGGGAGTTTTGTAAAATCAACTTTGTAACTATATTTTTGGAATGCAAAAAATTTTCTTGTTTAATGTCTTCAAAGTTTTACCCTTTAGTGTTCATACAAAAGTTGAGTTCGAACTTTGATTTTAGCCCCTTCGAGCTTGGTCTTGGAACATCAAAGACCCTTGAGATCAGGCTATTGTGATTTCAGTCGCGTGCCTTTCCTTGGTCGGGTCGGCAAGTGATCGATTTGACTCCTCGATCCCTCGAACGATGTGTGATGATGTCACTTTTGTGATATGACCGTGATGTGACCGAAATGACCTTGTCGATATATTTCCCCAAAAGTAATAATTGCTTTGTGAGAGCTGATTGGCTATCAAATTTAATTAATAGTCATATGTCATCTTATATTACTTTCTTTCTATTTCATTGGGAGCTTTACTGCTTTGCGCAACTATCTTTCTTTAGAATTCTTTTTCTTGCACCAGTTCTTCTACCATCTCAGCTTGAATCTTACACCGGAGTTTTCATCTCCCTCCCTTTCTTTGAAAGAGTTATGGCTACCATGTCTACATCCGCTCATCATAAAGAGGGAAGTCCGTCCTCTTCTTCCCGCCCGACTGGTGGTACACTACCGGCGTTTGGTGAGCTAACTTTGAACTGCTTCATCTCGATGAGAGACTTCACGATAGAGAAACCTCTCGACGTCTGGGGCTATCGAGAGAATGCATCGAGGTTCATTCGATCAATAGAAGAGAGCCACCTCGAGGCTATGAAGAGAGACTGTGGTGGGGAGAAAATGTCACGCTACAGATACCCTCCCGGGAAGAGAGTATTATGACCCATGTGGAGGGGTTTGTTACAACCCATAATCACGTACGTTGGTTCATTCCATAAGTTAGTAGACTTAAATCTAAGAAGAGATTATATTTGAAATGATAAGAAGTTAATCCTATTGATCTTAAATGATACAAGAGTGTATAAGGGTGATTAACAAGTATTAGAAGTTAAACGAATCAAAGATGTTGTAACTCGTATTCTTGGGTAAACCTAGGGGTGCTTAATATTCTCAAGAGGTCATATTTTAAGGTATTTGAATCATATAGTATCTGTATCATAGTCTTGAAGTCAAACGAGTTATGAACAAAGCCGACAAGAGTTGTCGCAACTTAGGTTCATAGTTTTACTTAAACTTTATGTCAAATGTTATTAAGCTTTGCTCCCAATATACTTGGAATTACGGGGTGATCTACCCACCAAATTGAATATCTATGAGACTGCACATAACCGTTTATCAATACGACATCGGAGTAGAGATATATAGGCCTTTTTACGAGACTGCACAAGCTGCTAGGTGACAAGTAGGTGTATCACCTACTTGGTTAAATGATAGCCCAAAAATAGGCAATTTCGGGTCGTCCAAAGAACCCACTTAAAGGTTTATCTCCTGCAATATAACCCTAATTATATATCACCAATAACCAGACCTAAACCCCTGCAAACGTCCTCCCAAAAATTATCCACAAACCCTAATCGATTTTCCCTCTCTTTCAAGTTCTAATTGGGGGTAAAACCTAGAGTTTGAAGAACCAAGATAAGGGCTGAGTTATCCAACAAGTAAGGTAGGTTTGCTTCTGTATTCAATCCATTTTTACTGCTGTAAATTCATGGTAATTCTTTGTATACTTGTAAGAACTCACGGGACGGTGATCGGAAGTCGTGAGTTCGAGTTATTCACTTGTAGCGGACTGTTTTGTGTTGCTGTTGGGCTGCGTGTTGTACTACTGTTTTGTAGAGTATTTGAGGAGGAAGGGTGTTGAGAAACAACATATAGATGTAGGGTTTTGGGATGGTCGTTCGCCGTATCATTTCCGGGTCGTTTGACACGACTACGGTGGTCGTCTTATGTATGAAGTGATTAGGTTGTGTGTGGACTATTTTGGGAGGCTCAATATGATTATTATTGATGTTGTTTGGGCTCATTGGTGATTGTTTTGACTTGTGTGAATTCATATATATAGGGGAGGTGTTGTCCGTTTCATCGTAAAATAGGTTGTGGTCGATACATAATAGTTATGACGCTTAAAGGATAACGATAGTGTCATTTCTCTTATTGTAGACTAAGGAGTCGTAACAATTGCATAGATTGAGATTGGGGCAGTATATACAAGGTATGTGAGGCTATCCTTTCATTATTTTGCACGACTCCGATTGTATATAATGCAATGAACGAGCTTCCAAAGATACTCTACTCTTATAAGCTAGCAGTACTTACATTGTTTCCCTTCTTATGGACAATTGATATTGAGGTTGCTTCTCTTATTCGTATGTTATCAATGTTGTTGGTACTTCCTGATTCTTATAAGATTCTTGATGAAGAGTTGATCCTAATAACATGTACGGAGAATATCGACTTTACGTCACTCTGAAAGGTTCAGAATATGATTCCAATGAGTCCTACATGCATTATATATATATATATATATATATATATATATATATGTGTGTGTGTGTGTGTATCTATTTTACTCTACCGAGTCGCGCTATAGTCAGTCAGGTATGGCACCTATTGTGCAACCAGTGATCAGTTGGGTTTACCGAGCTCCACGTGGCCGGGTATGTTTTACCGAGCCTATTACGGCCGGGTACGATATGATGATGATGATGCCCACAGAGACGGATGTTTTAAAGGTTTATTTATATATATGTATGTATTACGCATTTCATGTCGGTAGCCCTCATAGGTACCCAGATGTTACAGGTTGTATATTCTCTATCCATGTTTACATTACTATTCTTACTTATGCTTTCTTGCCTTACATACTTAGTGCTTTATTCGTACTGACTTCCTTTTCTTTGTCGACGTTGCATGTGGTGCTGTAGGTCCTGATAGACAGGTAGACGTAGCTCCCCCACCACAGTAGGCTTTCTAGTTCAGCGGTTATAGGCGAGATCCCTTCTCCGGACTTGCCGTGGTCTTGGTATGCATTTTTGTTATAGATGTTATGGGTATGTCGGGGCCCTGTTCCGGCCATGTTGCATTACTTACGCTCTTTTAGAGGCTCATAGACAGGTGTCGACTCATGTATAGTTTGGTATGCCTTGTTGGCTAATTTTTGTTGTATAGTCTTTCATGGAAAGCGTTGTAGCTCGTACCTTTTATGTAGTTTCTTAGCAATCTAGTCATCCTATGTGATGTATGTCCATTCCATTATATTTCATTGTTTGGTGTTCATAATCCATATCTACCACTTATATTGATATCGCCAGCCCTTAAAGATAATAAGAAGATTAGATAAAATGTACGAGGGAGCTCGGCAAGTATGGCCCGGGTGCTAGTCATGATCCTCTAATTTGGGTCGTGACAGGGTTCCTGAGTGTGTATACGTACCCCTTTACGTTGGTTCCTCTCGACCGGCTCGTGCTCGAGTTGTGTCAGAGATATCGAGTTACTTTGGCTCAGATCCATCCGTCTTTATAGTGGATCGTGATGATGATGAGGTTTTTTGCCGAAAAGGATGAGCTCGAGTTCACCCTTAGCTATCTTATTAGATTGTATCGGCCTCTACATGATCGAGGTCTAATCACTCTACGACGCAGATCCACCAAGCCCTTTATTGTCAGTGATGATGAGGACAAGGATCGAGGATGGATGAGTCGGTTTGTCCGAGTGAGGACTATTGATATTATTCATGCGGCGTTCTTGCCCTTTCCCGAGAAATGGAATTTTGAAGTGTAAGTGATACGCCGCACTTTATCATTTTTGTTCTCAGCGGAGGCAGACTCCGTAAGAATGTTTTCTTTCTGTCTCCGAGCGATCCCGTGGATGCCTAATGAGGTCCCTGATCTTACGGGCTGGGCCCAAAAACTGGCGGCCTCTTCGACTTATGATAAGCGCAAATGGAAAGATTTGTCGAAGGGCAAAGTTGAAGTTAAGCATCATGGTATGTGCTACGTAGTCCTTCTCTCGAGGAGTACTTCCCTTTATGTATACTAATTTCTTTGCTACAGGTATTGGTGAGTTTTCTGAGGTGAGACCATCCCCCTTTGATGGGGAGGAAAGACCTTCGACTTCTGATCTAGGAAAAGACAATAAGTGGAAAATATCGGAGGACGAGCTTACTCATAGCGAAGCAGGACCCACCAGGGGGAGTGGGGAGGATGCATCTAGTGATGGAGATCTCATATTCATTGGTCATTCTGTGGATATTAATGCACCTGGAGAGGATGATTCTTCATTGGTTGCTCGAACCAGGGGGCTTCCCGAGGCTGTTGAGCCTGCTGGGCTCGAGGCCCCTAGCTTTGAGGGGGTGACTTCACAAGAGAGGAGGGGCGAAGGCCCTTCATTGCCTGATTTAGTGGCTGGTTCTCAGATGATCGGAAGGTACTCCAAGGGAAATTGGCTTCGACGTGTCTGCGCCCAATCAGAAAGCCTCTGGTTGCTCTACCAGGGCCGATGAGGCCGAGCCGGTAAATACAAAATTGACCTTCCAGGAAGCTCAGCGACTCTGTTCTATGGTGAGTTTTGAAGTTGTTATAACTTAACTCGTACTTTCCTTTTTTTTAAACTGGACCTTCTTTCTCATAGGCCTTCGATAAACTCAAGTTTGAGCTGCTTCCCTGTGAGGCTAAGTTGCACAAGGCCTTGAATGGGGAGAAGTATCTCAGGCTTCTTTGTGATAAGAAGGCAAGAGAGCTGATATACCTCCGATCAGAATTGAACCGAAGCCATGACTACGAAGGCAACCTCGAAAAATAGGTAACCTCTATTTTGAGGGAGTACATGCTTCTATTCCCGTCTTCAGAAACTAACGTTTCGGTATCTCAGTTGCAGAGAAAGACAAAGATGCTGGAATGCCTTCGGGGTGAAGTCAGCCAGGTCAATTCTGAATGCAACAAATTGAAGGCCCGGATAGATGCTCATGTTGTGGCCAAAAGGAACGCTTTGGCTAAGGTCTCCGCCCTCAAGATACAACTTCATACAGCTCGAGAAAATGACTCAGTTCAGACGAGCAATGTTGCTAATCACGAAATAGATCTTTTGAAGATGAAGGCCGGCGTCATGGACGCTCGGGTCGAAGCCGAAGACATCCGGGCAAAGGCCGATAAGAAGGTGGCCATCTATCCAAAAGATGATGTTGAAGCTTGCATGGAGTTGAGGGGGGCTTCCGATCGAGAGAGGATAAGCAATGATTATGCTCTATGCAGATCTCGGAGGGAAACCCTCGAGGAAATTCATGCTAAGGGCTTTAATCTCTCGGAGGAGATAGAACAGGACAAGGCGGATGAGTTCGACGCCAAGTTCCTCATTTCTAATGCTGAAGATAATAAGGAAGAGGCCGGTGTGAGAGCTGGTCC
Organism: Nicotiana undulata; assembly: GCA_005239495.1. NCBI lineage: Eukaryota > Viridiplantae > Streptophyta > Magnoliopsida > Solanales > Solanaceae > Nicotiana > Nicotiana undulata. Next base: position 87,026 of record ML251141.1, on the reverse strand, counting down.
TGAGGAAGCTAATGAAGGCACAGTCCTTAAGGGGAGAGGAACCAAGTCCCCGAAAGTAGATTAGGTTTTTCTTTTCTGATCTTTGTATGGGGCTCTCTATGAGAGCATTGTAAATGTATCTTGCATTATATAAAAAGCCCTTTGGTTTTTCCAACTTGCTTATGTTTTTGAACTTTGATGCTTGCCGATAATTAGTCCGGCGAGTTGGGCTTCACAATAAAAAACCCTTAGGCTTTGGTGCTCGACGAGTGATTGGTAATGGTTGATAGTCAACCGTTTAGGGCTCAGTCCTCGAGTCAAGTTTTGACTCGAGCTCATCAACCCTTAGGTTTTTAAGTCAGTCGTGAGGCTCTTTAGAATAGCCCTTAGACTCTTACACATTGGCCCTTAGGCTCTTTTTATATCGGCCCTAAGCCTCTTTAGGCTGGACCTTAGGCTCTTACGCACTGGCCCTTAGGCTATTTTAGATTTGGTCGATGCGGCCTCTAGTATGGCTATAGCTTTTCCCTCATTTTGGCTAAGGACTTTTGAAGTTTTATGTTCGTCCGACTCTTCAACGGCTCGATAAGAACCTCGATTATGATTCGATATGTGAAGACAGTTGAGTACCTCGGGAGGTTTACTCGGAGGCTAATTTTTTTAAGCCTTTTCATAGAAGGCTGGTTGTTTGAAGCCTTTTCATTATTATGAGCTGATATTATCGAAGTTGCTTTGTTTACGCCGAGGGTATCCTGATTAACCGGTTCTTTTCGAAGTAATTAAAGGTTTGTAGTTTTATGGCGGTAGTCGGACATCTTCGAGCCGTGTTAATTTGGTCGGAGCCTTTTAATATGACCGTAGTTTTTGTGTTTGGCCGTAGCCTTTTAGTCCCCGAGTGAGATAGCCTCGGTGTCTATATTGAGGGTATGCTTTTTTGGGGTATTACAAGTTCAAATATATAGCGTTGGCCTTAGTATCAGAGTTATGCCTTTTTAAGGTCTTATTAATTTGAATAATGTTCAAATTAAATCCGTTGAGAGTTATCGAAGTAGGTATGACTCGACCGAGCATCCCAAGTTGTTTCACTACTTCCGCCCTGATAACGTTGGCAGAGCTACATGGATCCACAATAACATGTTTAATTTGAACATTATTCAAGAGGAAAGAAATTACCAGCACATCATTGTGCGGGTGAGGCAAGGCCTCGGGGTCCCCGTCGCTGAATATGAGGATGCGACCAGGCGCGCGACTCCGAATCTGTCCCTCCGTCACGATCGATACTTTATCCCGCTTAATCAGAGGCCCATGCAGGGCATCACTTCCCCCGAAAATCATATGTACGGAGTGATGGAGCTTCCTTGCTTCGTCCCTTCGAGCTACTATTTTCCCCGAGGGGATATCCTTGATTTGACCGTAAGCTAATCCTCGCAGATACCCTTTGCTAGCAAACCAAGTTGTTACTTTTTGAAGATATCTGCACTCCTCGGTTCGATGACCGTGAGTACCGTGAAACTCGCATACTATGTTGGGGTCCCTCCGAGAGGGGTCTGACGATACAGGCTTTGGTCATCTGGTATCCCTGACTGTACCCATGGCTGATATGATGCTCGAAACGTTTCTCCCGAAGTTGCACCAGTTTGAGCGGAGCATCCCCGCTGGCTCCGAAAGTCTTGGAGCTGAATACATCGAGGCCAAGTGTGATTCTCTCCTAGTCGTTAACTAGGTGAACAGTAGCTTCGAGGTCCGAGAGGACATGATGCAGAGGCACCTCGACAAGACTCTAGTCACACTGCATCGCTTCAATGAATAGACCTTAAAACATATACCGCGAGAACAGAACGGTGAAGTCGACGCCCTCGCAAACTTGGGGTCATCTGTTGAAGAAGACAATGTACTTCCCGGAGCTGTAGTCCAGTTAACTAGGTCACTAATCGAAGATAGCCACGCCGAGATCAACTCCACCAACCTGACTTGGGATTGGAGAAACAAATACATAAGCTTCCTAAAGGACGAAAAGCTGCCGACAGACCCGAAGGAGTCGAGGGCCTTATGGACCAAGGCGGCCAGATTCTCGCTCGACGAGAACAACACCCTCTACAGGAAAACTTTCAACGGACCTTTGGCGGTATGCCTAAGACCAGGTGACACGGATTACGCGCTTCGGGAAATCCACGGGGGCTCCTGTGGGAACCACTCTAGTGCTGAATCCCTAGTCCCAAAGGTGATCAGAGCAGGCTATTACTAGGACAATATGGAGAATGATACTAGGGAGTTCGTCCGTAAGTGCAACAAATGTCAATGTTTCGCGCCCATGATCCACCAGCCCGGCGAACAACTACACTCGGTCCTTTCACCTTGGCCGTTCATGAAATGGGTGATAGATATGGTCGGACCATTGCCAACCACACCAGGTAAAGCCAAATTTATTCTGTTTATGACTGACTATTTCTCTAAACGGGTTGAAGCACAGGCTTTCGAGAAGATAATATAAAAAGAAGTCATACACTTCATACGGGACCACATCCTATGCCGGTTCGGGATCCCTTCCGAGATAACCTGCGATAACGGAAAGAAATTCATAGGGGGTAAAGTAACACATTTCCTCGAAGATGACAAAATCAAAAGGATCTTATCGATGCCTTACCACCCATGCGCCAATGGCCAGGTCGAATCCACGAACAAAACAATCATTAAAAACCTGAAGAAGAAGCTGGAAAGTGTAAATGGCAGATAGAGAGAAATTTTTCCGAAGTTCTGTGGGCGTATCGAACCACTTCCAAGACAAGCACAAGGAAACGCCATTCTCTCTAGTGTATGGTTTGAAGCTCTCATACCCGTCAAGGTTGGGGAACCAACCGCCATATTCCAGCGTGTCACGGAAGAGTCGAACAATGAGACAATGACTGTGGCCCTCGAATTACTCGATGAGAAACGAGAAGCTTCATTGGTTCGGATGGCCGCGCAAAAGCAAAGTATTGAGAGGTACTATAAAAGGAGAGCAAACCTCGATACTTTGGAGTCGGGGACTTAGTCTTAAGAAAGGTTACTTTTAACACCCGAAACCCTAACGAAGGAATGTTAGGTTCAAGCTGGGAAGGACCGTACCCTGTCCTGGGGGTGGTCCGCAAAGGATCATACAAGCTCGGCACCCTGGAAGACGAGCAGCTCCCAAGCAATTGGAATATATCCATGCTTAAGCGATACTACTGCTAAGGTAATCTTACGACCCCGTCTCTTTTCACTCACCCAAAAATTAATCTCCCATAGGAACCCGACGGAAAAATCCCAAACATCCCTCAGCTACAAAGGGTTCCTGGATCGAGTGACCCGTTGTACTCTTTTCCTTCGATCGGGTTTTGCTCCCGAAAATAGGGTTTTTACCAACAAGGTTTTTAATGAGGCAACATTTATGCGTCCATCAAAAAGAGTTTGTATGAGCATTTGAGACTCCTCTCTAAAATCAACTATTGAAGAAAACTGCCCAGGGGGAAGGATGTCCCCGCAAAGCAAGTCAAAGTAAATCGAAGAGAGTTTTTTGCAGAAAAATAATGTAACGGGTCGAACGACCAAATAAACCGTGCCCGCGTGAGGGGATCGAGTCTCCGATGGAGAAAACGTGTATGCTTATATCAAATAGTAAAAGGAATGTTTTTTCACCAAAATATTTTTGCAAAGTTCAGGAATTAATTGTCATTAGCATCCGAATTATCAAAATCTGAGATTGTAAGATCCAAGAGGGTAACCTCAAATACCGTCGACTTTAAATTAATCAAGACCCGAGGTCATAAGATCCCAAGAGGGTAGCCTCAGGAATTTTTGAAATTGTAAGTCGTATGGGCATGATCAAAATCTCAAGCGGGAATATCTAAATAATAGGACACGGTCCCGGATTCAAAGTCGAGTCTATATATTCGAACTTGTAATACCCCTAAAAAGGCATACCCTCTAATATAGATGCCAAGGATACGATACCCGGGACTAAAGGCTACGGTCAAATTAAATGACTACGGTCGATGGGGTTCGGCCCAACAACAACTAGTGATTCGGGGACGCCCTACTATCGCCTTAAAATCAAATCCTTCGAAATAATTTCGGAAAGAACCGGTTAAATCATGCTACCTTTAGTGTAATCAAGGGCTTCGAACATTTTCATGTCGGATCGAGAATGGAGCTTCGATCATTTTAATGTCAGCTCCCAAAAAAGAGCTTCACTCATTCTCATGTTAGCTCCCAAAGAAGAGTTTCGAATATTTTCATGTCAGCTCGTAAGAAAGAGTTTTTCCCATCCATCGTTACGGCTCGCAATCGAGGCTCTTTTGGGTCGTTGAAGAGTCACATGAACACAAGATGACTCTGAGTAAATCTCTAAAGAGTGAAAAATACAGCCATATCAAAAGTCGCCTAAGAGGCTTGGAGCCCGCGCAAAATGCATACGGGCTAACCCAAAACCTGAAAGGTCGACGAACTCAAGTCGTAATCCGACTAAGGGACTGTGCCTAGAATGGTTAACCAAAAGTTGCCTAAGAGCCTTGAAGCCCGTGCAAAATTCCCACGGGCTAACCCAAAATCTGAGGGACCGATGACCTCAAATCCTAACCTGACTCGGGGGATGAGCCCAAAATGATTGACTAAAAGTCACCTAAAAACTTTCAAGCCAGCCCACCGGCTAATCAAAGAACTCGGAGGGCGAATGATCTCTTGCCATGGCTCGGCTCAAAGAACGAGCCCTAGATCCGGGCTAACCATAAAAGGCCTACAAGTCAATTGAGAGAACACATCATCCCCATACCTGAAAATGCCCAAGGGGCCAACACATAAGGATATGAGAAGCCAGCAAGGGTCGGTCCTAGACTATCATGAAATCATTAGGTCAAGGCAAAGACCCACAGAGTTCGCCCCGGAGAATAGATCTCGAGCCAGTGAACCTCATGGGTAAAGCAATGGACATAAATGCGCAACCTGTGCTCGGGACTAACATATTCCCTACTACAAAACAAGTTCCTCGCTCAAAACAGGCGTGCAAACCTTAGAGCTATCTGCACCCTCGAAACTCAGGTAGATACCCGATCATAAAGCCAGAGGCTGCCTCGGGCCCGAACACGCCCCCATTCAAAAAAAGAAGTTACGAAATCTCAGAGTTATATTTCGAGATATAGAAAATAACAACTCGGTCTTTTATGGCCAAAGTGAATATCCACTCAGAGACCATCCTCAGAATTCTTCAAGGTACCCAAGCCTTGGGAAAAGTTTTCGCTCAGAGATTGTCAAAGGACAACCTCCGCTACAGAGAACCCGAGATCCTATCCTCGCCCAACTTTAAGCAATTACGGCTCTGGCAGAGGGTTCGAGGTCTTAAAGAACATAAAACTGGTCATAATAATAGTCCGATTTTCAGGCCAGTCATACACACGAGTTTTCACAAATAGAAGACAGAAGAAAATTCAGAATCAGACCAAGAGAAAAATAAAAGAATTTCTTATATTATTCAAAGATGTTTTACAAGACACACAAGGGAATCTTTACACAAAGAAGCATAAAACAAAGGCCTAATCTATAGATAGAAAGCTATCTTTCGGAGATATGCCCTCGAGGACCCCTTCGCAAGGGACCCGTAGTCAGTGTCTTTGGGCTTCCCATAACAGCAACGGGCGGACAACATGCTGCTCCTCCTCAAAACTCCCATCCTCGCTGTTGGGAAGCCCCTTCTCGAAACTATGAATCGGTGTGGGATGCTGGAGTCGGTGGATATTGCCTCCTCGTCTCGCGAAAGGCAAGAAGGGAATAATACCACACTCGGTTGAAGTAAAGAGAGATGAGCAGCGGTATAGGTACTTCATGCAAAGGTGAGCAGCAGTATATGTACTTCATGCCTTACGGTGCGGAAGGCACTCGAGGCCCTTCCCTCGTTTCCTCGTACCGACATCAGCAGTAACAACAACAAAAACCCAACATAACCTCATTTAGCAGGGGAGGACTTCAGAAGAAAGTTATGACCCATCTCAAAAGACCACCGACAGAAACTGTATAAACATGGGCTTGCATGATGAAGAACGGAAAAGAAGAGATGAATGAATAGGTTGAGCTTCTTTAAGACAGAGAGAATGAAGTTTGAAGTCTGGAAGTCCCCTATTTATAGGAAGTCGGTAACCCCACTAAATAAGTAATCAATGCTTGGGGGAAAATTAATCGACGGCGCCATTATTGCCCCTTTTGGAAAAGTGAAACGGCAGAACAATCAATGCTATGGGGAGACGACCCGATGGGACGCTTCAAGTCGCCTGATAAGCTCACGTCACAGATATGACATCATCGTAAAGGGCCCGTGGAAGATCCACATCGAGGTTGTTTCTTATCATTTAATTATAAGAAACACGGGGACTATCTGTATACGGCTAAAATCTGGAAGGACGATTTTACGTTTATTTTATGGTGGCTGATTCACATATGGCCCGACCTCAGGCGCTCCTATAATTCGACCCAGGAGGACACGGGCCCAAAACCAACATAGGAAGCGGCATGAGGATCAAGGCAGCCAGCCCTGCAACGAAGTACGATTTCGTACTTGGGCATTACCTAGGTGAATCAGTCGAAATTTTCGTAATAAATGCTGATATACTATGTTTGGACCCTCCCTACTATATCAAGGGAACTTTTGTTATTTTGTAATATATAATACATTGAATAAAAGGCACAAGAACATTCTCTTTTAATACCAAACATTCCCTATTCCTCTTTATTAGCTCGTTTACTTACATCTATTGCTTTCTTTCACTTGTTCTTTATTTATAGCTTATCATTGATCATAAGTAGTGTATCTAAAGTCCTAAAAGCTTGTTATAGCTCCATCGGCCATCCAATCTGGGCCCGAATCTCGGCCTCAAGGACCCTTGAGGTCGACGTCGAGCCTTCGATTTAAGGCATTCTGGTTTGCTTTCCCTCAGCTCTTTAATCGTATTTTTACTATTTTGTCCTAACACTTTCAGCTATAACCATTCAATAACTGGTATTAAGATAAATCATGTATTTTTAGAATCACTCAACTAAATATAATTGAAGTTACAATTTTCACGGTAAATAGTTATTGTAGCCATGAGGTCTCAGATGTGACATTTTTTAAATTGGCTCATGATTTGTTGGTAAGAGGTGTGATGCCTCGGGGAAATTCTTGTTGCAAGACCGTGTGTTGGGAACAATTTGATTAATTGAGCGGTCATCTATTTATCTTGTTTGAGTTCATTCATATATGCTCGGTATTTTGATTATGTTACTGTTTTATTCCCGTTTACTTCTTGCTGCTATCTGTGCTTCTATTATTTTCATTGTTTGTTGTAAATCAATAATATTTTCGCGGTTAGTCTTACATTGATGGTCCTTCCATTGTTAACTTTATGTTATATCTTGCATAAGTTTATATGTCTAGTAGGTGTCTTGACCTGGCGTCGTCAATACTCTACCGAGGTTAGGCTTGATACTTACTGGGTACCGTTGTGGTGTCTCATCCTACGCTTCTGCTCATTTTTATGCAGACCTAAGTACTTCTGATCGCATTGTCTTAAGGAGTTGTGTCTTCGCGGCTAGAGACTTCAAAGTATTCCTTCTTATCATTCGCAAGCCTCGGAGTCACCTTCGGATGTTATCATTACTACTATTTATTTTCATTTCGAAACAGTATTGTTCATAGAAATTCTAGTGTTTTCCATTAGAGCCAATGACTCTGTACTAACGGTTCTGGGGATTGTATAGAATTTGTTCAGTTTTAGTTTCATTATCTCATTCATCTGTTTGATTTTGAGATAATAAGTAATTTATTTCTGTTATATCTCTTCATGTGCTACGCTTACCTAATCTTAGTGACTAGGTGACATCACGATTCAAAAATGGGATTTTGGATCATGACAAGTTGGTATCAGAGCCTTAGGTTTGTAGGTGCTATGAGTCATAAGCAAGTTTGGTAGAGTCTTGATGATTGGCATGGAGACGTCTGTACTTATCTTCGAGAGGCTATAGAACTATTAGGAAAATCAAGTTTTTTCATTCCTTATCATAAATCAATGATTCAGCTTGAAGCGTGTATCTTATATTCATTTGCATCCACTCGTGTATGATATTGAACACTCGGTATCAGCGACATGCCGACAATGCTTGATGTTGCGTATGGGCTACGAGGGGGCCACATATGCTCGATCATTGTTTCAAGGTGTTGTCCAGGCTGAGGATGCATATGTATTTAGAGATCATTCAGTTGTTCACGTGGTGGTGCAACAAGTTCTGCATCTAGTTGATAAGTACGTGTTTGGGAATATTTAATTGGTTGCCTAATCATCGCGATCGCGGTAGGGACATGAAATGGTGTTGATTTGAGGATAGTTGGCGGTTAAAGAGAGTATGTGTTTTGTATGGGACTTCTATTCAGTGAAAGGTACATATTGTCGTTGAAGGCACTTGAGGAAACGAGCTTGACTGTCACGAGGATGGACGTGCGCTTAGTATTTGATTTGAGGTGTCTTACGATGAGGGTTTTACGGACTATGATGGTTGGTATTGTGGATCATTAGATGTTATGTCCTTTGGCTTCGCGCCAAGTGGGAGAGTCTACTATCGATGATCAGATTGTAGGGTCATGTGTTATATCAAATTTTTCCTGAGATGTATATGTGTTATTGAAGGGTTCCACGAAATTTGTATATAATTAGAGATGTGCATGGGATAATACTGGGGCTTGCAGTATTTCTATGTCATTAATGATTATACATTTCAGTATCTGAGACGTTAGAGGAACAACTTTAGATTTACAGAAGGTCTCTTCAGCGTGGGTATGTCATGACCCAGAATCCCAACCTCGGGGTCGTGATGGCGCCTGCATTTGCTAGGTAGCCGGCGTGAAATAAGTAAAATTTTAACAGTTAAAATATAATAATGATATTCAACGAGAAATAAATGCCAAGTCTAACACAATGCTAATATAAACCACGAGATAATATCTACTCCCAAAAATTCGGAGTCGCGAGTACACGAGCATTTGGAAGTCTACAAACATAGTCTAAAATAAATACAATTGTTCAACAGAGATAAACAATAAAAGTGGGAAATTGAAGGGTACTTCAAGGTGTGCGAATGACAGCAGATCAACCTCCATTTTCAGTATGAAAATGATCCAAGTCGACGCACCTCAAGCACTGCTGGGACCAATACCAGTATCTGCACAAGAAGTGCAGAAATGTAGTATGTCTACAACCGACCCATTATACTCCGTAACTGTCGAGCCTAACCTCGACGAGGTAATGACGAGGCTATGAAAAAACACCTACGTAAATAAACATGTACAGGTATATATAAAGTAGCAAAATAACAAGAAGAGTGATAAAATACTAACTAGGAGGGGGCATTCAAAAAGGGGAAGATCTAATAAATACGGCAAGTATGAAATCACGAAATAACATCTTATGAATTAAGCAACAAAGTAACCAAGTAAATCCCCAAAACTGGAAATCAAAATCAATGATATGAAAATGGCACAACATCACACTTTGTGCTTTTACTCTCGTCCTAACCATGAAATAATATTAATATAATGGCACAACATCACCCTTCGTGCTTTTACTCTCGTCCTCACCCATGTAATTCCATGATTATAATGGCACAACATCACCATTAATGCTATTACTCTCGTCCTAACCATGCAATAATGTAAATAAAATGGCATGGCATCACCCTTCGTGCTTTTATTCACATCCTCACCATGCAATTATATAAATCTGAATAATAAACAAGGCGGAGAAATAATTTCACTTCAAATATGGTGCCATGATATCAAACTTCAACTTCCAAAGTCTTCAACATCTTTAAAATAAGCAATAAATACGAAACGAATAGTTAAAGAAGTAGTAATCTTACCTAAATAGGGATAGCATAATTAACGAAACAATATAATACAAAGAAACAAGTTTCACCCACATGCTCTAACCCAATGACAACGCATAAGTACTCGTAACCTCACATATACGTTGTCCCCACACATAAAACAAGTAGCAAATATACCAACAAGTCCTAATACATCAAGTCAAGGTGAACCAAGATACTTACCTCACTCCGCAACCAAATCAATGCTTAACCACGGCTTTTCCTCTAGAATCAGTATCCAAACAATCAAATCTAACCAAATATAGTTCAAATCATTCAAAATAAGCTTTAGAAACTACCACAAGTGAAAAAGATTCAATCTTTAACGATTTTGGAAAAACATGAAAAGAGTCAACCCTAGACCTGCTTGGTCAAAACCAAGATTCAGGCCAAAACCCAATTACCCAATCACTCCCGAGCGCGGTTATGCGATTAGTTTCAAAATTCGACCTCAATTTGAAGTCTATTCTCAATTTCTCAAAATCCCAAATTTCTACCTAAATCCCAAATTTCTACCATGAAAAATCATAGATTAAAGGTTAAAATCAATGGGTGTTTATGGAAATGTAAGAAAACAAGTTAAAATCTACTAAGCTATGATGTTGGGATGAAAAACCTCTTCAAAATCGCCTCTAGGTCGAGCTCAAACCTGGAAATGGTGAAAAATTGGAAGAATCCCTATTTTGGATTGTTTTAAATTGTTGGCGTTAGGTCTTCATCACATTCTCGAAGGACCTAACGCGATATCAAAGCACAACGACCTAGTTTTCCTTCACGTTCACGAGATGTTGTACGTGTTCGCGATAGCCTCTCCTCCTGGACTTCACGTTCGTGAGCATAGGCTCGCGTTCGCGTAGAACATCAGACAGATCCCATCCCAGACCCCATAATCCTAAGCGTTCGCAAGTGGTCGGCCACGTTCGTGAAGGGTAGCCCCCCTCGTAGAACATTGGGCACATCCCATCCTAGACCCCTTAACCCTATGCGTTCGCGAAAGGTCGGGCGCGTTCGTGAAGTGTATACCCCCTCTACTTTGCGTTTGCGACCGTTCCCTCGTGTTCGCGAAGAACAATTTCTACCCCAAACCAGATTCCCGTTCGCGATCGCGAAGCACAACACCTCAAGCACCAGATACAACTGAAACGAGCTATCTCCTAAGTCAAAAATGACTCGTAGCCTATCCAAAACTCATCCGAGTCCCCCGGGATCCAAACTAAACATGCATACAAGTGTAATAACATCATACAATTTTTCTCATGCGATCAAAACACCAAAATAACATCTAGAACTACAAATCGGAAATCCAAATGTATGATATTTTTAAAGACACTCAAGAACTTCAAAATTCACAACCGAGCATCTGAATCCTATCATATCAACTCCATTTTCACCAAATTTTGCAGACAAGTTTTAAACATCAAAATGAACCTATACCCAATTCCGGAACAAAAATCAAAACCCAATAGCCACAAAGTCAACCTATAGTAAACTTCAGAAATCTTTAAGCCTTCAAATTACTAATTTTTAGCAAATCACGTCAAATCAAGTTAGGGACTTCTGAATTAAATTTTGGGCATATTCCCAAGTCCAAAATCACGATACAGACCCCCAGGATTTCCAAACTATCGATCCGAATTTGCTTACACAAAATATTGACCGTTGTCAACTCAAATTATTTTAACTTAAATTTCATGTTTTCTTTAATTTTTTTCACATAAAAACTTTCATAAAAAGACATAGAGTGCACACACAAATCGAGAAACACTAAATGGAGCTAATCGGAGCATTAGAACACTAAAATAAGTGCTAGAACTTAGAATGACCTATCACGTTATCGCATTCTGCACCTCTAATACAAATGTTCGTCCTCGAACGGACATAGAAAGGTACCTGGACTGGTGAAAAGGTGTGGGTATCTACTCCGCATATCGTACTTGAACTCCCACGTAGCTTCCTCCATCGGCTGACCTCGCTACGTCACTTTAATAGAAGGATAACTATTATTCCTCAACTTCCTGACCTGTCGTGCTAGAATGGACGCCGGCTCCTCCTCGTAAGTCAAACCTTTTCCAATTAGATTGAGCTGAAATCTAATACATGGGATGGATCACCGTGATATATCCGCATCATGGAGATATGGAACACCGAGTGAACCGCAAATAAACTAGGTGGCAATGTAAGCTTCTTGGCCATCTTGCTAACTCTCTCAAGGATCTCAAAGGATCCGATATACCTAAGGCTCAACTTACCTTTCTTCTCGAACCTCATCACACCCTTCATGGGTGAAACTGAGAGCAAAACTCTCTATCAAACCACGAATGCAACATCACGAACTGTCAGATCGGCATAACTCTTCTGCGTAGATTGTGCTATATGAAGTCGATCATGAATCAGATTGACCTATCCCAAGGCATCCTGAACCAAATTTGTACCCAACAACCAAGACTCTCCTTTCTCAAACAAACCAACTGGAGAACAACACCACTTCTCATATAAGGCCTCATAAGGACCCATCTAAATACTCGATTGTTAGCTGTAAATTCTACAAGTGTCAAGAACTGATCCTAAGAACTGCCGAAATGTATAACACAGGCACAAAGCATATCCGCCAATATCTGAATGGTGCGCTCAAACTGTCCTTCCGTTTGGGGATGAACTGCTATACTCAACTCAACCCGTGTGCCTAACTCGCGTTGTACGACCCTCCAGATGTATGATGTGAACTGCGTTCCTCGATCACAAATATTGAACACTGGCACACCGTGAAGACGAACAATCTCGTAGATATAGATCTCAGCCAGCCGCTCTAAGGAATAGGTAGATGCCACTGGAATAAAGTGCGTCGGCTTGGTCAACCTATCCACAATGACCCATACTGCAACAAATTTCTTCAAAGTCCTTGGGAACCCAACAACTAAACCCATGGTAATACGCTCCACTTCCACTCGGGAATCTAAAGTCTTTGAACCAAACCGCCAGGCTTCTGATGCTCGTACTTCACCTATTGGAAATTCAAACACCGAGCCAAATACGCAATTATATCTTTCTTCATTCTTCTCCATCAATAATGATGCCTCAAATCCTGATACATCTTGGATACACCAGGATGGATGGAATTCGAACTGTGGACCTTCTCAAGAATCAACTCACGAGGCCTATCCACATTAGGCGCACAAATTTGATCCAGCATCCGCAACACCCCATCATCTCCACTAGAAACCTTCTTGGCATCACTGTGATGCACCGTGTTCATAAAACAAGCAAATGGGGGTCGTCATAGTGATTCTCTTTGATGCGTTGATACAAAGAAGATGGAGAGACCGTGCAAGAAAGAACCCGACTAGGGTCTGAAACATCTAACCTCATGAACTAATTGGCCAAGTCCTAAACATCTGACGCTAGCAGTCTCTCACTAACTGGAATATATGCAAGGATACCCATAATCACATCCTTTCTACTCAAGGCATCGACCACCACATTCTCCTTCTTGGGATGATATAAAATGGTGATAGTATAGTCATTCAATATCTCTACCACCTCTGATGCCTCAAGTTGAGCCCCTTTTACTGAAACAAGTATTGTAGACTTTGATGATCTGTGAATACCTCACATGACACGCCGTAGAGTTAATGCCTCCAAATCTTCAATGCATAAACAAAAGGTGACAACTCTACGTCATGAATAGGGCAATTTTCTCATGAACTATCAACTGTCGAGATACATATGCAATCGCCCTGCCATCCTACATCAATACTGCACCAAGCCCAACACACAATGCTTCACAATACATAGTATAAGATCCTGAACTTGTGGTGACAACCAAAATTGGAGCTGTAGTCAAAGCAATCTTGAGCTTCTGAAATATCAACTTTCACTCGTCCGACCACCTGATTGCGGAACCCTTTTGGGTCAATCTAGTCGGGGCTGCGATAGATGAAAACCCCTCCACGAACCGCCGATAGTAACCTGCCAAACCCAGGAAGCTACGAATCTCTATGGCACAAGTAGGTCTAGGCCATTTCTGGACTGCCTCAATATTTTTAGGATTCACTTTAATGCCCTCGGCAGATACAACATGTCCCAAAAAGGGAACCGAGTCGAACCAAAACTCACACTTTGAAAAGTTGGCATATAACTTACTATCTCGCAGAGTCTGAAGTACAACCCGAAGATGATGCTCATGCTCCTCTTGACTGCGGGAGTAGATCAAAATATTATCAATGAAGACAATCGCAAAAGAATCCAAATAGGTCTTAAATACCCGATTCATCAAATGCATAAATGTTGCTGGGGCATTTGCGAAAACAAATGACATCCCTAGAAACTTAGAATGCCCATAATGAGTCCGAAAAGTTGTCTTAGGGACATCCAATGCCGTAATATTTAACGCATGGTATCCATATCTCAAATCAATATTTGAAGACACTTTAGAACCGTGAAGCTGATCAACCGTCATCAGTCATTGGCCACAAATACTTGTTCTTGATGGTGACTTTGTTCAACTACCGATAATCTATACACATCCTCATCGAATCGTACTTCTTCTTCATGAACAACACTGGTGTACCCCAGGGTGAGAGACTAGGTCTAATGAATCCCTTATACAACAAATCTTGCAATTACTCCTTCAGTTCCATCAACTCAGGCTGGGCCACACGATATGGTGGAATAGAAATATGATAAGTGCCCAGAGCCAAGTTAATAGAGAAGTCGATATCTCTATCGGGTGGCATCCTCGACAAATCTATTGGAAACACCTCTGGAAACTCATGCACAACTGGTACTGAATCCATGGAAGGATCCTTTGCACTAGAATCACGAATATAGGCCAAATATGCTATACATCCCTGGTCAACCATATGCCGAGCCTTCACATAAGAAATAACCATACTGATACAATAGCTAGGAGTTCCTCTTCACTCTAATGAAGCCAACCCCAGCATGGCTAATGTCACTATCTTGGCGTGATAGTCCAATATATCGTGATAAGGTGACAGCCAATCCACGGCCAAAATAACATCAAAGCCCACCATATCCATAAGTTAGAGGTCTACGCTAGTCTCAAGGCTCCCTATAGAAATCACACACAAGCGATAAACACGATCTATAACAACAGAATCTCCCACAGGTGATGACGCATATATAGGAGCACTCAAAGAATAACGAGGCATAACCAGATATAAAGCAAAATAAGATAATACGTAGGAATAAGTAGAGCCCGAATCGTATAGAATTGCAACATCTCTTTGGAAAGATGAAACAACACCTCTAATTACAACATCAGATGACTCGGCCTCAAGTCTAGCTGGAAATGCATAAAAATGGGGCTAGGCCCATCCACTCCGATCTCCGCCTCTCGGATGGCCTCTACCTGACTGGACTTTACCTCTAATGGACTGACCTCCACCTCTAGCAGCCTGACCCCCTCCTTTAGCTGGCTGAGTGGGTAATGAAGCAACTTGTCATGCCCCAAACCTAGGGAGGCATGGCCGGAACCCTGTGCCATACTTAGTCCGAGCATACCACTATGTAATTGTTAACTATGGAGGGGTAACCCTAAACTTAGGCTGATGAGGCCATGTTCTGAATCATCTGAAAGTAAATCCTTTTATCTGAGGGGTAAACATACCCAAAAGCTCATATACATAACTGTGCAGGCCGACGAGGCCGCCAAGAATGTCTATTGATATACAAATATACATGACTAATCTACAAGCCTCTAGAGATAACTGTATCATGGTCGGGACAGGGCCTTAACCTACCCATCAACCTGTATAAGAAAATGGACTCTAATGTATAGACCTAGTAACTCTGAGGAAGTGGAGCTTACCAACCAAGCTGATGTTTGGCTCTGTCTACTTGTAAGGTCTATCCAGCTGTCTATCAGGACCTGCAAGCATGAAATGCAGCATTCCCAGCAAAAGTGATCTTAGTAAAAATAATGTACCAAGTATGTAAGGCAATAATATAACTAAAATCTGAAACTGAATTGATAATATAATAACTGAAAGTAATTGGGAGTCAAAGATGATCTGAAATTATGCTTACCTATTGATATTGACTAAACTCTCTCATTATAGTAAGTAAAATAGTTGTCCGACCATATAAGTCTCAGGACATATAACTGATATGTCATAGCAGTCTCGCTCATACGCGCTCTCGGCCATACTAGGCTATGTATCTCTACAATTCTGGGGTCGCTCATAGGCGCTCGACCATAGTAAGCTCAGTATATAAATTACCATCTAATCAGAGGTTGCCCAATAGGGGCCTGCCCACCGATTAATGGAAGAAGACAATACATAACTGAATATAAAGTCTTTATAAGGAATGATATTGTAACTTATGAGACTCTGATAATTTACACAAGTTCAAGAATACGAACTTCTGTTTATGTCTCGTTATCAAATACATGTAGTTATGGGATCATGCCAAAATGAATGAAAGGTTTAGCCTTAACATACCTTATCACAATATGTCCAATAAACACGTTAAACTCATCTCGTTGCACCTTAATATACTACAACAATAACAAAACTATCATCAAGGTATGGAAGTTACAACTATCACACTATGAACGACAAGCTTATTTTATACTAAAACGAGCAACATCTCCCCGGTAATCTTTACTTCCTCCCAATTCGACATAACACCAACAACAACAAGAACACAACAATAGCAACATGTATACATCATTTTCCAACCTTATATCCATCACAAAATACCACAAAACATCCCACACACCCCAATTAGTTCATACACAAAACGATAACCCTAGTAGTATCAAACAACCCAAAACTGTAACGACGAATGACCAACCAACCACCCTGCCATTATGTTGTGTTTCTACAAACCCTTTCTCCTCCCAAACTCCATAAAAGTAGTAGCAATAGAGACAACCCAACAGCAACACGAAATAGCCCACAAAACAGTCCCACAAGTTCAGCAATTCAAAATTATTTTTTAAGTTTACTAAAACACGTTTCGACATGGATCTTCCACGGGCCCTTTACGATGATGTCATATCTGTGAAGTAGAATTATTAGGACACGTGGTGTCAAGTGAAGGTATTTATGTGGTCAGACGAGTGTAAGTAGAGCTTCCAGAAGCTCAAGATTTTCTTGACCACAGCTCCAGTGTTAGTATTGCCATCAGCTTCAGGTTCTTATACCGCTTAATGGGATGTCTCAAAGGAAGGAAGTGGTTATGTTATAATGTAGGAAGGTATAGTGATTGCGTGATAGCTATGATTTTCGGAAGTGTATAGGGAGATATCATTTTGAGGTTAAGCAGGCAGGGGTATCTCCTGCGGGTTGTCCTGAGGTGTGTGACCCTTATGTTTATCTGTAGTAAATTCTCTCTATCAGTAAATGATATATGTTTTAAGTTGAGTTTTTATCGCTTGTGGGAGTTGGCATGACCATTACTATGGTGAATGCAAGATCTGCATACTATTTTAGGGTTGGATGGTTTGGGTCATATGAGCTTATAGAGGATTTAGTTGAACCTCACCACAGTATGGTGGCAGTAATAGTGTATGGGCATCGTGCATTATTTTATTTCTTGATCTTTGGCTTTGAGCCAAGAGTCCGCTAATGATAAGTTGATTAAATGATTATGTGTCGTATTGGTAGAGGTTCGAGGTATGTTGGTGAATCAATTACGATCTGCAGAGGTGGAGTCTAAGAATGACTCAAGTAATGGAATTTCTTCGATACATGTTGTAATGTACTTTAAGGATAATGGAATTTATTGAATGATTAAGTTGTACTGGTAAGTGTAGTGTGTGCAATGTATGAGTGTGCTTGTTGTTTCAAAGGTGTGGATTACTTTCCTAGTATGTGGTTTTCAAGCGGGGTCAAGTAGTTCTGTGTACTTGGTTAGTGTAATTGAAATTGCGTAGAGTGAATGACGTTCGAGAATGGTTCAGACGGATTCAAGGTTATATGTAGCGATTGAGGATCTTCAAGGTATGAAAGGTGCTAGAACAGAGATTTACGGGGAAGGTGTCAAGGCTTGTGGTGTATTTACATTATCATGGATTTTATCCATCAGTATCAGGAAAGTGAAGGTAATGACTTTAAATTCGCAAGAAGTCGCTTCAGGGTAAGTATTTCTAATGGGGTGCTTTTGGGGATATTTGAGGGAGTACTCAGCGGCTTATGATCCTTAGACAGTATATTTTATGCTCGAGTTTCGTGCGGTGAGTCTGGATCGAGAATTGCGGTATTATGACAAGAAGAAGTATCAATTCGAAGGTAAGTCAGAAGGAACTTGAATGAATAGGACAGCTTGGTAGTAGGTCGGATCGCCATGATAAACGATAAGGGATATGATTAGTTCTGTGGGTGTTATGAAGTAATGAGTTGTTACAAGTGTTTCTTAGCAATTCCCTTGGGAATTGGTGGCATGCGTAGCTTGGTTGAGTTAGAAGGAGTCAGTCCTGACGGTTTGGTTGTACAAATGGGATTCGGAGAGTTCTGGAGGGTTTCTACCTCGGTTAGAGATGTATATTTTCTACTGGCGTGAGGACCATGTGACGTGTAGTGATTTTTCTTCTAAATGGGATCAATGGAAAGTTCTTGGCTAGTGGGGTACGAAATGTTTTGTGGCTCGGAAGGAATTATGAAGTTCCCATATTTATCATAGGAGGGCATGATGTAGGCGGCATATTGTGTAGGGTTGAGATTTGCATGTGTGAGGTTGCGGTTAAGATATGGAAGGAAGGCCATAAATTCTTAGGCAGTACGAGCAATTCCAGATGACTAGGTAGATAATATCACTAATTGGTGTGACTGGATGGGGGTATACATTCAGAAAGGGCAATGTGTTTAGGGCATTGTTTTGAGTAAGGGTGTTTCATTGGTTTTACGATGCTCTTTTGTTGGATCACTGCTGATATTCAAGGTTGCTTGGTGTCACAGAAGACTTTTAGGGGTATCCCTCGTGGAATGATTGATTATCAAGGATGTGTTATATATTCGAGCGGTGGAGTGGAGATCAGATATAGTAATTCGTGCGCTTCAGGGACTTCGAGACTGGGAGTTTTCATAAACAGATTATTCCGTGGTTGTGGACTATGAGAATGCAAGCAAAGCTATTCAGGTGTAAGTATATGCCATGATTCATTCATTGTGAACTTTCGGAGAGTTATCTACCTGTTGTGGGCAACCATAGTTGACTTAGAGTTATTGGTAGGCCAGTATGGGTGTGTGTTCTGCACCGAGTCGGAATTGTTGACTCCAAATTTCTATTGTTAAGGGATGTACCATTCGATAGTCATTGAGCTTATTCGTGTTTTGGAGTGATCTATGAGTTACCTTTCGGTGTTTCGAGAAGTTGTGATCGTTAGTTATATGTACATAGGTTGCGGTTCTATCGGGGCTTTATAGCGAGATTTGAGTAAAGTAAGTAATTGGGTGTTGTAGGATTGAGACGTATTGGTTATGTTCTTTCTGGTTCGGGTGGCATGGTATCGTCTGATTTCCCCCATGGTTATGACAATGCACTTTGAGTAATTGATGTCAAATTTCGCATGGTTATTGATTTTGAGCAAGGTGGCTTGGAGTAGTTCATGTGGTCCAGCAGTTGGATGGGATCACGTTTTGTAGTAGATTTAGGTAGAGGTATGATCCTTGGTGTCGAATTCGTGTGATATGGTTTCACGATGTGTACCAGGCTTTTAGCATGATGTGGTAATGATAAGAGTTAATGGAAGGAGAGTCCTCTCGTGTGAGTCTTCTTTATATAACGAATTGAGCTCTTGGGATGTTGTTATTGAGTGCACGAGTTGCACAAGTTATGGCTCCGGATGGTATTGATGCTGATCGGATGAATGGTTGTTGGTTTCTACGTGTCTCTTTCATCATCCGCAGTATATGGAAGTGTTAGAGCGAGGCATGGTTTGATAAGAGGGTATGTACTGGTATTGAGTTGTTTGAGCAGCTATTGTGATTAGGAGTTATCGCTATGGGTGGTTGAGTCATGCGGTATATTATGTGATTTCATCTTGTGTTACGGATATGGCTTGATACATCGTATTCAGACTTTTTCAGCTCGTAGTCGTGGAATTTGGATCTTGTAAATTAATTCAGAAGTGGAAATGTAGTTCTAAGGTTTATGCGCCAGGATTGGATCTCGAAATTTCATCAGTGTGGTGCTATCGAACCTAAATGAGGTAGGGTGACGTGGGATCACCTCTGAATATGTGCATGGTAGGTTACACAGCAATTTTGGTGGTGTTTGGAACAACCCTAGGCACGTTTGAGGATGAACGTATGTTTAAGTAGAGGAGAATGTAACGACCCGGTCGGTCGTTCCGTAGAATTTGCACTATTATTCATGTTTTTGCCTTGTCATAGGTTGGTTACACTGTTTATGATGTGTTAGAGTCGGTTGGCTCGGGTTCAGAGTGGTTGTAGTGAGAATTTAGGCACTTAGTCTCTAAAAATAGCTTTATAGTTGGAAAAGTAAACTGGGAGTCGACTTATTGGTAAACAACCTCGGAATGCGGATTTTATGGCTTGGATAGCTTCGTTAGGTGATTTGGGACTTAGGAGTGTGTTCAGAATATTTTTGTGATGTCCGGTGTAGAATTAGGCTTGAATAGGCGAGAGTTAGTTTTTGGTGATTTCTGATCGGCAGTGGAAAATAGTCTATCGGGGTCGGAATGAAATTCCGACAGTTGGAACATGTTCGTAATGTCATTTTGGATATGTGTGCAAAATTTCAGGCCAATCAGATGTGTTTTGGATAGTTTCGGCATAGTTGGTGGAATTTAGAAATTTCAAAGTTCATAGGCTTGAATTTGATGTGATTTTGGTGTTTCGATGTTATTTTGGGTGTTCCGAGGGTGCGACTAAATTTGAATGATCATTTATGATGTGTTGATATGTTTGGTTGGGGTCCCGAGGGGCTCAGGATTGATTTCGGAGGTTAACGGGAATTTTGGAGTTGAAAAATGCAGCTTTTAGCTGCTAGTGTTTTGCTACTGTGATTTCCGCACCTGCAGATGTTTGACCGCAGGTGCGAGCCGTAGGAGCGGCCATGTTGGTCGCAGGTGCGGGTCAGAGGCCCTAGAGGAAGAACCGCAGAAGCGGAATTTTAGCCGAATCTACGGGCCGCAAGTGCGATACCTGGGCCGCAGGTGCGGGATTTTGGTCCGTTTAATGAAAGTTGCAGGTGCGGTCCCCTAGAGCGCAGGTGCGGACCGCAAGTGCGAGAAAAAGGCCGCATGTGCGAAAAGCCTGCGCAGAACAGTATAAAAAGGGGACTTAACGATTTTTAGTCTTCTTTTCACCATTGTTGTGCGGGTTCCGAGCTTTTTGAGGGTTTTTGAAGGGGAAAACGTTTGTGCATAATTTAGGTAAGCTTTTTGGACTTATTAGCTCGATTATATGTGATTAAGGATCAAATTAGCAGTGTTTAATTAGGGAAAATCAGTGGGAAAGGGGGAAACTAGGGCTTGAGTTTAAGAGACCTTTTAGGGGTGATTTGAGGAGTCATTTGGACTTCGATTTTAGAGTTATTTATATGTACAGACTCGTGAGATGATGAGGATAATTTTGGTATAAAGCTTGTCGAGTTCCGCGATGCAGGCCCGGGGGTCGTGTTTTGGCTAATTTTTGGTTTTGTGCATAAAGTTGATATTTTTCGATTGAGTTTCATCCCCCTAGCATAATTTGATGTGAAAAATCTGAACTTGATAGATTTGGAGCACTCGGAAGTTGATTCGAGAGGCAAGCGTGTTGCGAAGTAGATTTTTGGGCTAGTTGAGGTAAGTAATGTCTTTAAATCGTGTCATGAGGGTGTGATACCCCGGACTTTACATCCTTTCACGGTTTTGGAGTGACGCACACATTGGATGACGAGTGGGGGGCGTGCACGAATTGGAAATTTGGAAATTTGTTCCTTTTGAGGCAACTATTGAGTTGCGAAACGGCTTTTAAAACATATGTTTTATAGTATTACTATGTTTTGATATATTTGGGTTGTAAGCCACGTTTGGGGCCCAGTGTCGATCTGCTTAACCCCTTGGGGGCTATTTTCTGATATTCCTCACATAATAATTATAATTTTACACTCGTCTTTCTTGTGAAATTGTTGACACTCATATTTGATGATATTATTATTTTCTGAAATGAAACACTGTTTTTGGTCGAGAACCCCGTTTATTTATGGCCCGAGTGGCATTTTGAGAGTGTCTGACTGAGTAAGGCCGAGGGCCAATATTGTGAGGATATTTATGATATGAGAGAGGCCGAGAGCCTGAGTGATTGATGCCATGATTTGGCTTGTTTATAGCGTTTGGGCTGTAGAAGCCCCTTCGGAGTCTATACACACCCCTAGTGAGCGGAGGTACCTATTGAGTGCGAAAGCCGAGTGCCGAGTGATGAGTTATTGGGAGGCATGAGTGACAGTGAGACTACCCGAGGAGCTGATGCTGCTCCTGTGCGAGCTAGCAACCCCTTCACGTCTTCAACATGTGTTTCCACAGAACTTTGGTCACTTTAGGCATTCTTTAAGGAGTGAACCTGACCATTTATAGGTTCAGATCCCCCTTCCTTGATGCCTTCTTACCAGTTTTGACTCTTTACATAACAACCTAACCATTAAGTATTTGCGCATTTATTAAGGGGTGAATATGACTATTAGAAAGTCAGATCCATCTACCCTAATGCAGATTCAACTAGCCATACAATTTGTACCCCCTCACATGGTAATTTAGTAACTAAAGTAAAGGTTTGTGCACTACTGTGGGGTGAATCTGACCATTAGAAGGTCAGATTCATCTACCCTAGTGCAGATTCTCTCGATAGAGGCTGAAACAAGCACAAAGCAAATATTCAACTCATTTTTATTGATACTAACAACACAAAATTCGTATATTCATAGTCTAAAATCAATAGGAAACAAGCAGTACTAAACAGATACCACAAAACCCGTTTAGAATTCAGGTTTTTACGCAAACAGAAAGAAAGGAATTTCAACTATAAATACAGATTTGCATAGCAACAGGAAATAGAAGTTCAGATCTGGAAATTGTATTTAGAGTAAGCTGTTACATACCTTTTGAAGAGAAAACAACAAAAGTCCTGACCAAATAAAGGTCAGGCAAAGATGGAAAACAACAAGAAATGAGAGAAGACCCAGCAGCAACAGACAGCAAACCAAAACCAAGCAAACCCAATAGGAAATTAACCCACGAAATTCGAGTGTAGATACTTAAACTTCTCAGAATCAGGATACCCAAGAAGAACAAGAAGCTGATAATGAAAGGAGTGTACTGATAGGCTTTCTTCAAAGGAAATAACCAGATTTCTTTTCTCTTTTTGTTTCTTTACTGATATTTTTTGAAAGCTTTCGTTTATGAGCAGCAGCTGCTGCTATGATTTTCTATGTGTGTGTAGAGATTTTTTAGAGGTAAAGGTGTGTAAAAAAAAAAGGTCCCCTTTATGCTGAATATCCTAGTCTATATATAGGGAAATTTAGGGTAGCATCTTTAGAGGATATTCCTAATCCTATTAGGCTGAAATAGTACAGGTACAGTTGGCTAACCTTATCCTATTGGACAGTTGTACCCCCTTCTAGAACATTCCTATCAATTACAGCCCTTATCCCCTTTTAAAGTTACTGTTTTACCCTTAAAAATCTTACTCCATGATTTCTTATTTTGTTTTTGATATTTTCCTAATTCTAGAAGTTTCTTGGGTTGTTACACCCAAGATTCCTCAACTAAAAATCCTACATTACCCCTCAACACCTCTTAGAATTACATTTTAGTAATTAAGGGTTATATTATTTGCTAAGTTGATTTTAAGTAATAATCAATACTTAATGAGGCTACCTGAGTTGATTTCTAGGTTGAAGAAGTTGAAATTATTTAAATGTGAGACTAAGTGAATCAATTATTCTTAAACTTAGTTAACTCAATTGCACAATTGATCTTAACTAGTTGTCTAGATCAATTAGTAGAAGTAATTAAGTGTTAGATTTAATTGATTATTTTACCTTTTGAATTTTCTTTAAGATAGGGATCAATACAGAACTCGTAATAAGTGACGTTCAAATGTGTACATGTTGTATTCTAACTAATACTGCAATATTCAACACAACTGAGTACTAAACATTAAATTAGGCTAACATGGCACAGATAGTTGATCTTGAATAGTGAAAATTTATACTAGGCTTATTAGGAGTTAAGATGCTCATAAAGACACAGTGTAGTATTCAAACACGTCATATAAACATCAAAAGATTCCCTTATACTCTTTGAGTGATCATAATTGACTTATATTCTTCTGCTATGTGATTAATCTTTATTTTTTTAGAATAGCAAGATGCAACTTCTTTCTTTATAAGGTGACATAGTCCTAAATTATGTGAGAGCACAAGCAAGCATGAAGTCTGTTTAAAGAAGAATGAGTGCAGAATCTCTATGGGAGGGCAACCAAACACATAAATGAGATGTTCTTACAAGATTGGAAGATTATAAGTCATGGTAGAGTATCAAATAACATATGATCAGATCAATAAACTTATAACAGGAGTTCAGAACAATGAATGTGTCACATTTACTAGCCATGGTTCCAATAGCAGGATTACTTGTCTTAAAAAGGTTGAGTATATCAGTCCTAATGCGATGAAGTTTTATTTTCAAATGTGTTAGCAGCATGGCATAACCAAGAGATAAGGCATAGATATAGTAGATACAAAGCTCTTAAGAACAGCCAATGGCTGACAGAATACGTATAAGCCCAATTGCAGAAATTCACTAGAACTTAATCATTCACTTCAAAACAGATTTTGTATAGTGAAACTCACATATATGATTACACAGTCATGAAGGTTAACATTAGACCTTCATAATTGTATTTCAGGATGTCTCAGAACTACAGAAACACATTTAAAAAAAGGAAGGCAACTCAAACAACTAAACTAGTACACCCTTGATTGCAAGATAACCCAGTAATTGTCCTTAAGTGTTCATAATTACCATGTTTTTAGATTATCAAAAAAGTGACCCAAATACATTATATGAATCAACAAACAGTATCAAGGTAAGAGTAGTGGAGCATACATGAAAAATTTATCTAAAATATCATGAAAATCTAAAGTCAGGACAAGTGTAGAAGATCATTAAGGTTCTTAGTTAAAAAAAGAAGTTTATTAGCACATAGATTGTTCAACTCAGAGACATATCATTAGGTTACAAAGGTGATCAATTAATATTGGTTTAATTTTAGTTAATTAAAGAGAACATTTGGTTCTTACATGATGTATGATTATCAATATACACCAATAACAATACATCACAGACAAAAACAATCAATTGAGAATAACAGTGTAGAGATGATTTTAGTTTAAACAATTAAAAGAGAGGAAGGGTCAAAGTACACTGACCTTCCATTGAGCAGAAAACAAAACAAATACTCTATCTTTAGCGTTTTAGGAAGCAAAGACTTAGACAATGACCATTGGATAAAACTCAGAACCTAAGAGGAGAGAATTTGCCTATTGACGGCGAAACCCATCGGACAAAGCTTTAGTGTCAAGAGGTAAGTTCACTTGACCTCAGGACTTTGAATAATCATACTGAGGCTAAGAGATACGCTCATACAAGTTCTGATTTGATCTAGCATAAGGAAAATCTAGAGACTCAAAGTTTCATCTTTAAGTCTATGGTTTCAGATTAGGGGTTTTCGAATTTGTGTGATGAAACAAGAAGACACCAATGAGATTCATGGAGCAAGAAGACAAAGGAGATGATTTCCTGGTCGATTTGAGAGAACAGAGAGGAAAGGGGAGATGGGGGAGGGTGGGTCAAGAGACAAATGATTTAAGGTTTTCGGATTCTCAGATTTGAAATTAAAGAAAATTGAGTGGATTTTTGAGGAAACTAATAACAGGACGGGGTTGAGGGGAAGACAATGATCAGCTGGTAAAACATTGGGGCTGATTGGTGGTGCTCCTCCGTCGGAGGCGATTTTCTGTCGGGGGAGTTAGAGCGGGAGACGGCGGACGCCGTTGAGAGGTTAGAGAGACAGATGAGAGAGGGAGGGGCTTGGGGGTGTTAGACTTTGTGAATGGGGGGGAAGGTGTTTGGGAACAGTTAAATACTAAAGGGTTGTGGGGTTCCCAGTCGTTAGATATTAGGATATCAACGGCTGGGATTTGTTGCAACTCAAACGGGGTCGTTTTGGTATAGCAAATGGGTTGGCCGGGTTTAGGATTAGTTGGGCTTGGTATTGTGGGTAATGTAAAGAACAAATTGGGCCTGGGTCCTTCCTGGCCCAGGTCCGATTTTTAACATTCTAGGCTAAATTCAAGCTTAATTAATCTAATTAAATTCAAGAAATATAATAATCAATTTTGTCCTTGTTCTTGCTAATTATCAACCAATTAGGAATAAAATAATTAATTTAACACTCCTAATTAAATCTATAGTTTTGTTAGAAGGAGAAAAATGATTAATTTAGCAATTAGTTATCAAAACTACATCAAATAAAATAATCATCATTCGTTCGTTACTTAAATCAATTAATTACAAATAATAAATTTATAATTCCTTGACAACAATGACGCTCCTAATTACGCAATTTTAAATAATTTCGAAAGACGAATCATGAATATGCAATGCAAATAATTCACAATTAATCACCAAAATTCAACAAAAAATTTGTAAAATTAATTTATCTATTGAATTTTGTAGGAGTATATGGTGGGTGAAAAATCACGTGCTCACATACACTTTATTGAGACTCAAGATTTTACTCTTTGTGGATTGGTGTTTTGTTGTTGTGTGTTTCTTATCTTCAGACTTGATTTATTTTCATTACTACTGAGTTGACGTACTCATCATTACTCCCTGCATCCCTATGTGCAGATCCAAGTACTGGTTTTGAGAAATAGTCATCTGAGCCGTTCGGCGTCAGCATTTGGGATTTCGAGGTAGCTGTCTAGCGTCCTCAGCTTCTCCATTTCCCTTCCTTCATTAAGTATTTAGTATTTTGTCTGAGACTTTGTATTATGACACTAGCAGTATTAGTCTTATTCTTAGATGCTCGTGATCAGTTGACTCCAGTTCTGGGGAATAGTTTAGACTGTTAGATTATTATTGTTGTTTAAAGACTTAGAAAAATTTTATACTTATTATGCTGGTTATTAATGTTTTTTGAGAAATTTTATTAAAAGAAATGTGTAGTTACGTGATAGTGGCTAGCCTAGTTCCACGATAGGCGCCATCACGACCTGTTAGGATTTGGGGTCGTGACATACGAGTCCCAAATCTTCTACTGGTGATACCCGGACCTCAAATCAATCTTAGAGAACACCCTTGCTCCCTGAAGCTGGTCAAATAAATCATCAATGTGCAACAAAGGATACTTGTTCTTAATTGTAACTTTGTTAAACAGCGTATAGTCGATGCACATCCACATAGTACCATCCTTCTTCTTCACAAAGAGAATGGGTGCACCCCAAGCCTACACACAAGGCCTAATAAACCCCTTGTCAAGAAGCTTCAGAAGCTACACTTTCAATTCCTTCAACTTTGTTGGTGCCATACGATACGGAGGAACAGAAATGGGTTGAGTGCCCGACACCAAGTCAATTCCAAAATCAATATTCCTATCGGGTGGCATGCCCGACAGGTTTATAGGAACTACATCCGAAAAATCTTGCACTACCGAAAGAAGCAATAGTAGGAGTATCAGAACAAACTCCCATACAAAAGGCCATATATGACAAGCACCCCATCCCAACCATTTGTTGGGCCTTCAGATAAGAAATCACCATGTTGGGAACATAATCTAGAGAACATTCTCCACTCGATCCTCGGAAATCGCGGCATCGTCACGGCCTTAGCGTGACAATCCAAAATATCATGACATATGGACATTCAATCCATACCCAAGATCACGTCGAAATCAACCATACTAAGCAATAAGAGATCAACTCTAGTCTCAAATCACCCAATAGTCACTACACACGATAGATACACACGGTCGACAACAATAGTATTGCACACCGGCGTAGATACATGAATAGGTAAAACAAAGAACTCATGGGGCATATTGAAGTAACAAGAAAAATATGTTGATACATATGATAAAGTGGAACTGGGGTCAAATAATATAGAAGCATCCATGTGGCACACTAAGACAATACATGTGATCACTGTGTCTAAAGCAACATCCTCTAGTCTGACAGGGATATCATAGAATCGAGCCTGGCCACCACCTGAACGGCCTCCCCCTCTAGGGCGACCTCTAGCTGCCTGAGCCCCACCCCTAGCTGGCTGAGCGGGTGGTGAAGTAACTGGTGCAGAAGTAGTCTGACCCCTTTGCTGATCTAGACCTCCCAAGAGACGAGGACAACATCTCCTCATATATCCAAACTCCCCACACTCGTAGCAACTCTTATCCATGAATAGTGATGGGGACTGAATCGGACCCTGAGAACCAGAATAACTGCTAGAAGAACCCAGCTCGGATTAACCCTGAACCGATAGAGCACAAGATTTACTCTAAGTTGGGAGGGTACTGTAAGATGCCTAACCCGGATGGGAACTATATGAACTGTGGCTAGTTGATGAACCATGATGAACCGGAAGATCCATCTGAGCAGGCCTGTTAGGACGACCCCTGCTGTGGTGGAGCTGACCCCCTCTTGGCCTCCCTCTCCTCACACTCCTGACTACGGACCAGCTTTAGCCGCCAAAAATATCAACAACCTCGTAGAACCTAGCACCTGATACATTCTCCTAATTAATAACAAAGCGCAGTCCAAAGTTCAAGCCATTAATGAACCTACTAATCCTCTCCCTCTCTATGGGAACATACTAGATCGCATTACGAGCTAACTCTGAAAATATCATCTTGTACTAGGCCACGGAAATGCCCTCCTGGAATAGCTACTCATATTGTCTATGTAACTCCTCCATGCGGGTCGGTGGCACAAATTTCTCCATGAAGAGAATGGAAAACTCGCGCCAAAAAAGTGGTGCAACATCGGTTGGCCTGATCCGCTCATAGGCCTCTCGCCATCTAAAGGCTGCCCCCAATAGCTGAAAAGTATTAAATGAGATCCCACTAGTCCCCAAAATACATGTCGTGCGGAAAATCCGTTGGAACCTATCCAAGAAGTCATAAGCATCCTCTGACTCATCCCCATTGAATGATGGAGGCTTGAGCCTCCTGAACCTCTCTAGTCTCTTCTTCCTCATCACTCATGACGGGACCCACCTGAGCCTGGGCAATTGCAACCGGCTAGGCTGGTAGTACCTCTAGTATTTGAAGTCCCTACATCATTGATCTGGAGTACAGGCGACGGGAGTCTAGCACCTCCCCTGGCCTGAGAAGTCTCTGGCACGACCAGAACTAAAACTTCCTAAGCAAGGCTAGTACAAATAGGCAATAATGGGCCAAAGCCTCCTGAAGGCCTGGAATCACAATGGGCACAACTGGTGCCCGAGCTGGTCCCACCAGCTCAACCACATCTGGAATCTGCTCCTGAGTTGGAGCAACTGGTGGGTCTACATGTGCTGCTTTAGCTGATGTACGAGCTTCACCTCGGCCTCTACCGCGGTCGTGGCATCTCATGGCTCTAGCTAGGGGTACTGGTGGTCGGAATCAACAAATTCGCACGACAAGAACAAGAAAGTTATGTTTTCCTAATGGTTCGGAAGTCTCTCGAAGATAAGTACAGACGTCTCCTTAGCGATCGGCAATACTCTACTAAACCTACTCATGACTCGTGTGACCTATGTAACCTAGGATCTAGTACCAACTTGTCACGATCAAAAATTACATGTGCCGTGAAGGCGCCTATCGCGATACTAAGAAATCCGACAAATCACAAATACATGCATCATTAATTTAAAACATATTGAAAGAAACTTAAGTAACTAAAATCTCATAATAACTGGAAGAAAACATCGCAACTCAATATAGAACTCCCCAAAATCTGGGTATCACTGAGTACATGAGCATATATACAATAACATGGTCTGACTGGTGAAACACTATCGAGGAAGGTAGAACAGTATAAATGAAACTAAAAGAAAAGGAGGAGAGTCGAGGTCTGCGGACGCCAAGGCATCTACCTCTATAATCTCCAAACTAAATAAGCTTCAACACTAGCAACCTCTTTGCCCGGAAGTACCTGGATCTGCACTGAAGTGCAAAGTGTATTATGAGTACAACCGACCAATGTACTTAATAAGTAACAAGACTAACCTTGGGGTAAAATCATTAACGAGCTTAACCAACACAATACAAATACATATTTTTAAGTAATACAGATAGGTCAGAAAATATGACAATAATATCTCAGAGGAACTCACAATCTATTAGTACACAAAATAGAAATGTAGGCATGCTTTCAGGTTTAACAGTTAAGCTCAATACAGATAAATATATGCCAAGTATGAGTGATATGAGAAATGTTACATCACTATATCTACATGTCAATATGCATGCCACATGTGATGCAACATAATGAATACCTCACGTACTCGCACTCTTGGAGTACTCAATCTAAATGTCTCAATTCTGGCTCATCACACTCAGTCACTCAGTATTTGTATGGTACCTGCACTCGTTGTTGGTATATTAGACTCCGGAGGAGCAGATAAAACTCAAGCGTTAATAATAAGCCAATCTAGCATGTGCGGCGTGCAGTCTGATCCCATAATAATAAAGCCTAAAATGCCTGCTGCGTGCAACCCGATCCATATAATAATAATATATATAAATCCGTAAGGCTTGCTACGGTGTGCAACCTGATCCACAAATATCACTCACAACACGGCTCTTAGGCCCAACTCAATCATCAATTTCTCCACCAATCTCATGCTAATCAGCCCAAACAATGATATACAACACAACAACAAATAATAACAGAGACTAAGATATGATATACAAATTATGGATGTGACTAAGTAGAAAAATGCCATCTATGCAAATAATTCAATAGTAGAAATGACCCCACTAAGTCTTAACAGGTTAAACATACAACATAAACATGATTTCTAACATGGATTGCAGCTCAATTACTCTAATGCATAGAGATCAGATGAATAAAAACAAGGTTTGATGACTACACTGTACCACATAATCGACCGGATCACAATTACTACAGTGCACGCCTACACGCCTGTTACCTAGCGTGTGAGTCACCTAAAAACAAACCACATAATACGTAATTCAGGGATTAGTACACTCAAAACCAAATTTAGAAGTTTTACTTATCTCAAACCGTGAAAATCTCTACTCTAACAAGCCCTTGCCTCGACAATCGACCTATAAACTAATCGAATCTGGCCACAAACAACTCAATACAATCAACACAAGCTATAGGAATCAATTCCATATGAATAAGCTAAGTTCTTCACCAAAAGTCAAAAAGTCAACTCGTAAAGTCAGCCCTGGCCTAGGCCCACATCTTGGAATCCAACAAAATTAGCAAAATTCAAACACCCATTCAACCACGAGTCCAATCATTTACTCAATTCTAATCACAACTCGACCTTCAAATCCTGAAATTTAGGCCTATAAAGTTTCTACAATTTTCCCTTATTTTTCAACCCAAAACACTAATTAAATGATGAAAACAATGATATATTCATGTATATTAACAAAACCCGAGTTAGAATAACTTACTCCAATAAATCCCTTGAAAATCCCTCCAAAAAGCTCCTCGATCCGAGCTCCCAAAGTCCGATTATGAAAATTTACTATAACCCTCATTTTAGAAAACTTATATTCTGGCCAGATGCTCTTCTACGCGATCGGGGGAAATGCTTCGCGATCGCGAAGCACAAATCCACAAGCTGCCAAAATTGCTCTTCGCGAACGCGAATAACCCGACGCAAAGTAGACTCACAATTTCCCAGACCTACGCGATCGCGAACCTCTTCATGCCATCGCGAAGAACAATTCGCGTGAACCCCAGTCTCTTACAATCTTCTTCATGAACGCGACCTAACACACACATTTGCGTATCACTGCATTTCCAAGCTTCGCGTTTACATACACTTTCTCACGAACGCATATCACATGTTCCCCAGCTGGAAACAATACTCTTCGCAATCCTCCACTCGCAATCGCATATAAGGAACCAGTAACAACAAAAATTAGCAGTCTTCAAAGTACCGAAATACGCCAAACATGATCCATATCACACTCGAGGCCCGTTAAGGGGTAAGTGTAAACACTTAAGTACCTCTTCATATAAGTGGTGATATCATCATTAGGCCCGGGGACGACCACCTCTTTTCCCTCTGATTTACAGTCCGCCCGGACTATGTGTACTGTTTCCCGAGTAATGGAGCATATGTACCTCTAGCTCCCTCAACTCAGTCCTATTGACAAGAGGCCTTCTCGACATTACAATTGTTTCAAATAGAGCATCCCCCGGGTACGAAGCTCTTCAAGGGGGGATCCTAGTCCACCTCAGGAATGTCCACCTCGACATTTATGGCCTGGTTAGAAGATGAAGGAGCGGTTTGCTGAGGCACGAACTTGGAAGTTTTTGCCAACAAAATTTGGGAAAAATTAAGGTTTGAAGAAAAAATATGAAGATTAGATGATGGGATGGAGATATGAAGACCAAGGTTGACGATCCAATGAGAATTATATGAAGATTGAGGATGAAGACATGAAGGTTTAAGGAGCAATGTATGGAGATTTGAAGGATTGGAGGTAAGTCAATAATTCAAAGGAAAGTTAAAGAGTTTTAAAGTCGGAAAGTGGAGAAGTGAAAAAGGCTCGGAGTTTTTATAGGGGAAAAACCATCAATGCACGACGTTTCACATTCGAGGACAGTCAACTGGCGGATGACACGTGTCTTAAGTCAAAACGAGGCGACTGATGGGACATTTCTTTGACCCAACAACTTGATCGTAAGGTACGAAGAAAGGAACCGTGGTTCACTTTTCGTTTATCGCCGCTTCGATGAATCTATCCTCCGGAAAACGAGAGGACTATCTATATACGGGTAAAATCGAGGATAATGTATACCCTGATTCCCCGATGAGGGAACGAAGGAGGAGCACGGGTCTGGAGATTGTAATTAAGGTCAGAGACCCTTCATATCGAGACACTGGAAGAGTGAACGATGTATCCGACATCGGACATGGTAAAACAACTCGTCCCAAGACGAGGGTAAGTTCTAGACTTCGGGAGGCACGGTGAACGATTACGCATAACGGATAGAGGACCGTAGTACTCTCCCTCAACCGGATATCGTAGCATGAATCTCGTTCGATGTCGATTATAGAACAACAATTACCAGGAAAAGAAGATTTTTACCTTTTTTGAGACTTATACTAAGAAGGAAACTCTCCTATTATATAAAGAGAAAGTTTTTCTTTTGGTAACATGCATTGTAACAGGCAAATTAAAGCAGTGCAAGTTTATTTTCCGCCTTTTATGTACTATTAAAAACTTTGCATATTTGTTTTGTTCTTCATTCACGACTGAGCTCGAACTAAGGATCCAATTGAGGACGAGGTCATTGTTCAACCTAAGATCAAGCTGGTCACAATACTGCTATTTGTTTAATCACTTATTTTGTCTATAATTCTTCTATTATACTATTCTTAATTATTTGCATTGAATTAAACTATGTATCTTATACCACATACAAATTTAGTTGTTACCTAATTCTGGAGTAAACAAAGCTGGCAAGGGAGATTGATTTAATAGGTGGAGTGGTTCGTATATGAAATGTAAGACCTAGAATTTAGGGTGTGTTCAGTAATGTGAGGTAATTTTAGGGGCATGGTGGAATGGGGCTGATTGGAGGGTAATGGCGGTGCATTTATTTGGTTTGTAGGAGATGACATTGGAAAGATAGATGGGGTAAGAGAAATCTGTATTGGGACTAGTTGTTACATGGGAACTTTGTTGTGTATTACTACTTCGGTTCACAATAAGTGATCAATTTACTTTTGATATGTTCGTTAAATTTTATATAAAAATATCTAGTATGAATAAACTATTCTTAATTAAATATTTAATGTGAGGAGTAAGATAACCTTTTAGAGATATGTATATAAGAGTTATTTTATAAAAATAAATTAAATTATTTCTTGATTATATAAATGGACACTTATTTTTGACCAAAATAAAAAAAAACAAATTGGTCACTTATTATGGACCGGAAAGAGTAGTGATAAAGACGTGTGGGGTAGGTTGTGCTAAGGAATGTTGGGCGTCGATATTTGTGTATAGGGTTAGGAAAATTGTTAATAGCTTGTTTGGATGATTGTTATCTATTGTATTATATTGTATTGTTTGTCAAGAATCATGTTTGTTTAGATTGTTTAGTTAAAATTAGTTGTACTGTATTGTTAAATTCATTGTTTCGAAATTATGAAAAGTATCATTTTTTGAAACAACCGATTTGTGTGTGGTGAGATTGTTTCCTATTTTTCTTTCTAATTATGCCATAACTTATTACTTTATAATTCTATTTACCGTTTACCTTTTTTATTTTAAATAAAAGCAAAGTTTCTTTCTCATATAATTCTATAATAAAATTCTTGGTGAACTCTAATAACCTATATAAATTCTCAAAGACAACATTCTAAATATAACCTATATAATAACCTACATACGTAAAAATCTCGTTTTGTTCTTCTGCCGCTTATCCATACTCTTCAGGTAAAGGTTTTGTTTTACTTTTGTCTAAATGGAGTCTACTTAATATTTTTTAAATTTTTTATTATTATGATCTCATTATGAATATATTATTATTTTTAATATTATTAACTTGTTATTATTTTTTGTAATATTATTAACTTGTTCAACTAATTTTGATAGGATTTGCATGAATTTAATTGTTTAATTTATATATAAGACATAATTAATGATAAATTAGTAGAAAGGGGTTTCTTAAATAATATTTATGTGCAATTCTTGATAAATTAAATATTTAAAACAATTGAAGGTATATTAGTAAACTTATCAGTTACAGTACAGTATGATACAGTCAAACCAAACATCAAAATGTTATTTAACAACAACAAACAATACAATCTATCCAAATATTGTATTCATTAAATGATACGACACAATACAATACAGTACAATACGATACATATAAAACGACGGGGAACAATGATCCAAACAGAGTGTCAGGTTGTTTGTAGGGATTGGAGGGACATGGGATATAGGAGAAGGAGGTTTAGTATTAAGTGGGGAAAAAATATTGGGGTCTCTGTTGTAATCCATACTATATTAAAAGTACGAAGCCCCTTAGCGTAATGTCATTCGCCTTTTTTACCCTTTAAAAATAGATTATCTGCTAGATGAAATAGTCATTTAATTATTTTCTAATATTTAGGATCTAATTAAAATTTGATTATTAAATCTTTTCTCGTTTAAACTAGATCTAGGACTTTAAATCAATTAAAAAGTTTTCCTTAAATAACTATCTCAAAAGTCAATCGTTTGGAATGTTAGGACAGAAGTCGTAAACGTTCTTTTGAAGTAGTTTTGGCAGATAAGTGATATCCTAAATTTCTAATGGTACTCCAATTGTATCATGACGGAGAACATAATATTTTAACTCGATAAGTAATTTTTTTTTGAAAATTTTCCTTTACTTAATATTTACAACAAAGTATATTAATTTATTCGAATCATATGGTAAATAATATGAAACTAAAATTAAATACTACTAAATATATAGGAAATAATGTTTCACTTCTCTTATAATATTATCTTCTTCAACAAATCTAGAATATTATAGAAGCATGAAATTTCAATGCAAAACTGATCGACCTTTTTATTATTAAAAATAATGTTTATATTGGACAAAATTATTATTTCATTAGAAGTTTCTAATATTTGGAACGTTAAATTAACTAAAGTTTTGACTACTAAATCTTTCTTTTTGGACTATATAGGAACTCATAATATTTATGAATATAAATACATTAAGATTACTTATATAAGTCGAGTAAGTTAATTTTCACAAAAAAAAATTATAATTTTAGAAATTATTATTTTACCTGAAACAATAATAATCCGGGTGACATTAGAAGTCTTCCACTTCAAAATACCAAGAGACGAAAACTTAAAGCAAAAGTATTCGGTTATTGAAAAAAATCAATATACTTCTAATATCGAAACAGGATCAACTAGGACAAAAATAAAGCATTGGATCGAATACTTTTAAATTGCTAAATTTTAAAGATATAAGGTTGATAATGTTGATTGTTGAATATGTTAGCTATTTTAAGCTATTCGTTTTTAAGAATGTTAAAATAATTTTAAGTGCCGCAATAAAGTAAATAGCTTCTCATGGTGTCTATAAATCTAACTAGTGGATAGATATTACATGTAATTACAAATAAATATCAAATTGGGAATATGTTGCTAACTTATATTACCCATTATTATTGAGCTGAAGAAATAACAATATTTATTAACATGTATAGTTTTTTTATCATGATAATAATCAAATATACCTAGAAATGAAATTTTTCTCTTTGAACTATATAGGAACCTAAATCTACCCGTAAACGTCATTAACATTCATGAGTGATTTCAAGAATTTGGATATTTAATATTTCTTTTTATCATTTAAACTTTTTGTAAATAATATTTATGTATTTTTTGTGAAATTTATATTCATTGATATAAAATAGACTTTACCCCAAGCTTAGTAGTTAGAAGTAGAGGGGGGTGCCTTGGAGTTGCGCCCGAATTTTTAGGGTAAGTAACAGTGTGCCAAGGGCTGACGTCACTGTTGGGGGCAGTAGGATTAGGGAGTCAGGTGTATGGGGCAGTCACACGGAGTACAAAGGGGTGATGTATCTTCCTAGTGAATTATTTGAAGGCGATTTCCTAGTAAGACCTGTGTAGGTAAAGGTTTTTCCAGTGGGACAAGGATACACAATCGACCATATCGACCACGGGTAGTGTTCAAAGTGCAGTGGTCGATCTTAAGTAGGGTCCCTAATAGAATATTAATTTTTTTGGAGAATTTGCAGTGAGTAATATTCTGTGAGTAATTCTTATTAGCGGATCCAAATAGTAGTATAATTAAGGTGGAGTACTGCAGGATTGAATTTGAATTTCCATTGGCGGATAGAATGATATTGGGCACCAATAAATCAAGGTCCATAGTGCATAGCTTGTGATAATTGTCTTTAATGGTAAACTTAATCAGATAATATTCATAGCTAAGATCTCTGAGTGTAAGAGGCTCAGATGGCTGCCAAAGTGTGTAATTTATTTTTTAGATAGTTGTAGGCTACTTTAATTAGCTCCTAGTAGTTTAATAATAATAGCTTGATTCCAAGGTCGGTATAACCTAGTTTTGTCTAGTATAGTAATGGGGACAAAACGAGGGTGGTGGGGGGTTATCATGTTCATCGAGCTTGCTAAGGAAATCCGTGTCGTAATCCATACAGTCAGTAGCAGTGGCGAATGTAGTATTTTATTGACGGGTTCAATTAAATTCATAATTTTTGGCGTGAAATAAAAATTTATTAAAAATATAAAATTAATAGATGTGAACTCATAACGTTAAAAGTACAACGTGATGCTAAAAACCGTAAAAATTAAATCGTAAAATTTAAATTCCGAATCAGCCTCTAGTAGGAGTGGGTGTTAAGTTTTTTCAATAACTTACTTGGGCCGATGTGTGGTCGTCGGTGTCTGTATCTTTTGGTTTGTTGGTTTTAGTCGTAGTTGATCTTTTTCTTGGATTGTTCGTTCAAACTCCGAGATTGTAATCACGATTCTGGGAAATGAGAAAGTGCAGAAAGCAGATGAGGGGATTGGCTATCTCTATCTAGAAAGTAGAGAGAAGCGAGAGCAATCAAAATCCAAAATAGACATTTTCTTGATAGCTTACCTGCTTGTATAGGCTTATTGATTAATCGAAATCGGGATGGTAGGCCGAATCAGCCCCGTATTATGTCAGAGCGAGACACGAGAATAAGGTACCGAGTTTGGGATTCAAAGTACCTGTCGAGATCGTGACCAGTGATGATCGAGACCAAACGGGATAGAGATCGAGCTAGACCGAAGATAGCTTAATAAAGGAAAGCAGAGATATCCGTGACCGGTCGAAGATCGTGGCGGAAATCTCGGAACAGATCAAATCAAGAATGATTATTTAGCTAATCATGGGATTTTCTTCTTTAATTAGAATTGTACCCTAAGTAGAATTCCTCTATTGTATAAAAGGAGGTTCTAATCATTTGTAAACCATCTTATTCTCGCATATCAAAGAAATACAATACTCTTTCTCCTCTTATATTCGCTTGTTCATCAGTTTATTTCATATTTCATAACTCTATTGTCAGCCATTTCGAGGGAGATCTAGCTCGAGGGCTGAATTGCATTTCAATATTGGTTTGCTTTGCTTTACTGTTAATTTTTATTATTAATCACCGCATTTATCAATTGGTACTAGGTAAAATTACGTATTCTTGAAACCACTTATAATTTTAATTGTTATCCGGTTTTAAGGGTAAAATGTTTGGCGCCCACCGTGGGGCTAGGGATAATAGTAATTGCATGATATTAATCTTTATAACACACACTGCTTTACGCTTGTTCTCATAAGTGTTTTTTATTTCAGGATCAGCATGTCGAACTCAAAAATAGTACCCACACACGCCGACAAAGGCCTTGGTTTTCATGGAGAAAACGACAATATAGACGCTCCAGGGATCAAAGTACCTCAGGCTGGCGTCGAGGGAGTACCGATTGCAAATCCCGTCGACGTCAGTTCCTATGTCGCCATAAATGCAAATCTGGGTGTCGATCCCGAGAATAGCGTCTGCATGGAAGTTCGATCAAGTGGTCGAGGTACGCGGGGTGGCGAAGACGGCGGAGTCATCCTTCAACTGATATTTGAAATGTTACAGGCTCAACAAGCTGCTATAGCGCAATTACAAAATCATAATCGTGCATCGAGTTGGGTTGAACCCGAACCCTCATTAGAAGTAGTTCACATTGACGAACCAGTACTAGAGAGGCCAAATGAGAATTAATCAGGGACTGACCCTGGCATTATGAAAATGCTCGAAAAACTCACAAAACGGATCGAATCGGGGGAGAAGAAAATTGAAGAAAATGATAAAAAAGAAGAACGTATAACTCCCGAGTTGATCAAATTCCGGGGGCACCACCGATTATGAAAGGTTTGGATTCAAAGATGTTCGTGCAGAAACCTTTCCCCCCAAGTGCGGCTCCTAAGCTCATCCCAAAGAAATTCTGCATGCCAAAAATTCCCAAGTATAATGGGACCACCGATCCTAATAAGCATGTCGCTTCTTATACATGCGTGATAAAGAGGAATGATTTGGAGGATGGCGAGATTGAGTATGTTCTACTGAAGAAGTTTGGAGAAACATTATCGAAAGGGGTGATGATATGGTACCACAATTTGCCGCCGAATTCCATTGATTCCTTCACCATGCTCGCAGATTCCTTCGTCAAAGCACACGCCGGAGCAATAAAGGTCGAGACTAGGAAGTCGGACCTCTTCAAAGTGAAGCAGAAGGACAACAAAAAGTTAAGGGAATTTGTATCTCAGTTCAAGATGGAACGTATGGACCTACCCTCGGTCGCAAATGATTGGGTTGTCCAAGATTTTACTCAAGGTTTGAACGTACGAAGTTCGGTGGCTTTACGACAACTAAAGCAAAATTTAATTGAGTATCTAGTTGTGACATGGGCCAATGTGCATAATCAGTACCAATCAAAAATCAGGGTCGTGGATGATCAGCTGAGAACCCCTTCCGGTTTCGTTTATCCAAACAGGCCCATCGGCAGAATTCAAAGGGACATAGTAAGAGAACCTTATCGAACAGAGATCAGTATCAACCATACGGTGGAGATCATAGAAACAACGGTCCTGGACATAACCCCGTTCGAAGTAATCAAAGGAATGATCGAGGACAGAGCTCCCGAGGGTTCATGAGCAAGAGTGGTATTGATAAACATGTCGAGCCTACAGAAGTGACATGACTATCAGAATATAACTTCACCGTCGATGCATCAGCTATTGTATCGGACATTGGGCGGATCAAAGATACCAGATGGCCTCGACCCTTACAGACCGATCCAGCCCAGAGGAACCCAAATCAAATATGCAAATACCATGGTACTCATGGTCAAAAAATGGAGGACTGCAGGTATCTGAGGGAAGAGGTAGCCCGTCTATTCAATGAGGGACACCTTCGAGAATTCTTGAGCGGCCGAGCTAAGAACCACTTCAGAGACAGGGATGCAAACAGGAATAACCACATCACGTGATTCACATGATCGTCAGTGGGGTCGATATTCCACAAGGACCCGTATTCAAATGCACCCAAGTGTCGATCACTAGGGAAAATCGAACTCGAGACTGTGTGCCTGAAGGGACCTTTTCTTTCAATGACGAGGAAACATAAGGGATCTCACAACCCCACAACGATGCACTGGTAATATCTATTCTTATGAATAAAAAATTCAAGTTAAATGTGTTTTGATTGATCCAGGAAGCTCGGCCAACATTATTCGATCGAGGGTCATGGAGCAACTCGGCCTACAAGATCATATTATACCCAAACTCGGGTTCTTAATGGCTTCAACATGGAGAATGAAACTACCAAAGGTGAAATCATCTTGGCAGTACATGTAGCCAGAACCGTTCAAGAAACAAAGTTCCATGTGATCGAGGGCGATATGAGATACAACGCCCTGCACAGACGACCCTAGATTCACAACATGAGGGTGGTCCCTTCAACCCTTCACCCAGTTCAGAAATTCCCAACACCGGAGAGGGTAAAAATGGTGTTTGGGGAACAACATGCCGCCAAAGAGATATTTGCGGTAAATGAAGTGATACCGGTATGGGCGCTCTCATCAACAAAGGGATCGGAGTCATAAGGAAAGTAGGAGGCCAAATAGCAGCCACAGGCACCAGCCTCGACTCAGCCGGAGAAGCAGGGAACGGACGAGGACGATTACAACTAGATCCCTCACCACCAAATCGACAGTCGAAGAGCTGGAACAAGTCATACTGATTGAGGACCTGCCCGAACAAAAGGTATACCTAGGCACGGGGTTGACCCCCGAGCTCAGGAAAAAACTTATAAAATTCCTTTTAGGTAACATGGCATGCTTTGCTTGGTCCCATCTCAATATGACATGGATCCCACCAGAAATCACTACACATCGGCTAAGCATGGATCCAAAGTTCTGTCCAGTAAAGCAAAAGAGAAGGCCTCAGTCTTAGGTTAAGCTGTTACACCCCATGTTTTCGTACGTGAGAGTACATCGTAAGTCAATTGATGTAAGCTCAGAAATAAGATTCTATTTGATGGAGTATAAAGTAAGTTACTCATGTTACGTTGGAGGTTACAAATATTTAAGATCATGAATAACGAGTACCAAGAGGGTTGGAAAGCTTAGAAGCTAAACCAATTGAAGANGAGGTTATGCTATGAGTTAATTTTTATCGTATGATAGTTGTGTTCTACGTTTTGAAGTCAAGCCAGTGGTGGAACAAAAGTTGGCAAAGGTCTTCACAAGTTACACTCATAATGTGCTTAACATTAGGTCAAATGTAACTGGGATTTTCTCCCGATATACTTGGAATTAGTATATTATCTACCTACCAAACTGAATATCTATGATTTTAGTTTCTAAATCATTAAACCGTTCATCGATACGACATAGGAGTAGAGAGATATTTGCAATTTCGCGAGACTGCGCAGACATCATAAGTGACAAGTAGGTGGATCACTAGAGCTTTTTGAGCAATACATTTCATGTATTATATGAGGTCTTATTGGGACATATTATATACCAAATTGAAGGTCTTGGAATTTAGTTTCCAACTCTCTTAACCGTTCGTTCATACGACATCAGGATAAAAAGATATAAGCGTCGGAAGATGGACCAATCCTAGGGTGCCAAGCTAGCACCTCTTTGACTTTTCCAAACTTGATATATATAAACATTAGGTCGGCTTTCTCTTCATTATTCAGCATAAAACGAACAGAGACCACCCATAAACATAACCTCAAGCTATCTACTAGGGTTTCAAATAAGAATATCATCCCGGGCATGAAATCGAGAAGCAATAACATCAAAACGATCCCTACGACGTAAGTGTCATTATACCGCCTCTTCTTTTTCTTTGTAGTTAGAGTTTTGGAAGTTACTTCATAGTTAAGAAACGTCTAATATCTGTATTTAAGGGTTTAAATATCAAGGAAGGTTGATAAATGTGTTTCCTAATAGTTAAAACTCACAGGACAGTGATCGGAAGCCGTGGGTTTGAGTTATTTGACTTGTAGCGGACTATTTTGTGCTGTTGGGATGCGTGTTTTACTATTGTTTTGTGGAGTTTGGAGGAGGAAGGGTGTGTAGAAACACCATATAGATGTAGGGTTGTGATCTGGTTGTTCGTTGTAACATTTTCGGGTCGTTTGACACGACTACGGTGGTCGTCTTATGTGTGAAGTGATTAGGTTGTGTGTGGACTGTTTTAGGAGGCTCAATAAGATTATTATTGCTGTTTTTTGGGCTGTTAGGTGATTGTTTTGAGTTGTGTGAAGTCATATAAATAGGGGATGTGCTGTCCGTTTCATCG
Source organism: Nicotiana undulata (assembly GCA_005239495.1). Classification (NCBI taxonomy): domain Eukaryota; kingdom Viridiplantae; phylum Streptophyta; class Magnoliopsida; order Solanales; family Solanaceae; genus Nicotiana; species Nicotiana undulata. The sequence goes on along the minus strand of ML251141.1, from coordinate 44,534 downwards.
TAAAATAGGTTGTGGTCGATACATAATAGTTATGGCGCTTAAACGATAACAATAGTGTTGTTTCTCTTATTGTAGATTAAGGAGTTGTGACATTTGCATAGCTTGATGTTGGGACAATATATGCAAGGTATGTGAAGCTATTCTTTTCCTTCTTTTGCACGACTCCGATTGTACATAATGCAATGAACGAGCTTCCAAAGATACTCTACTCTTAGAAGCTAG
>ML251141.1:0-40487 GCA_005239495.1 Nicotiana undulata | reverse complement strand
TGGGCGAATCCCACAATCTTCCCATAATTCATGTCCGAGTGCAAAGCCGCTGTAGCAGCCTCATTCACAACCAAAGGACTGACACCCTGAACAAATCGTCGAACTCCAGCATCCATAGTCGACACTAACTGGGGAGCATACTTGGACAACCTCACGAACTCTATGTGGTACTCCCAAACACTCATATTTCCCTGCTTGAGGACCTCAAACTCAGTAGCACGGGCTGCCACAGTCTCGGCAGGCAAAAAGTGATCCATGAACGCATCCACGAACTCGCTCCATCTAGCCGGAGGACTTCCCTCTCCACGGGAACCCTCCCACATCTCGAACCAGGAGTATGCTGCTCCCCTCAGCTGTACAAAGCTAACTCAACCCCCTCTGTCCCCGTAGCCTTCATCACCCGAAGGGTGTTGCACATCTCATCCAGAAAATCCTGTGGATCGGCCTCTAGATCCGTACCTGAGAACTCTGGAGGGGCCAACCGCAAAAACTGGTTGACTCTGGAGCCGGCGGAATCTCCATGTTCGCTGGAGGACGCGGGGGTAGCATGAGATCTTTGGGCGTGAGCGGCCACCAATTGAGTTAACATATGAATAGCTCCTCTGAGGTCCCCCTCGGACGTACCGGGACCGTTAGAACCGTAGACGGATCAGGAATATCAGCGGGAGGGATTGCAGCACCCTCCGCCACCGCAGGAACAGCAATGCTTTGATCCGGAATAGAAGGGTCCGGCAAATTCAAGGCCGGGGAGTCACTCTCACCCGCACCACCAGGTACATGAATCACAGCAACACTTGGGGTGCCATTGGCCTCAAGGCCGAGTCGAGCTCTCTTCTTTGGTGCCATTACTAAAAAAATTCGGAACCAAGCACGAATTAGACAAGGACATTTTCACTCTCCACTTCACCGCACGATATAGAATAACAATGGAAAGAGTAATTTCCTAAATGTCCGTGTAGCCCCCTAATTATAAATGTGGTCGACAACACACCGATAAGAAGGGCTCTACTAGACACGGCTCCGAGACATCCTAGGACTCTTTTAAAACCTTAGGCTCTGATACCAAGTTTGTCACGCCCCAAAACCAAGGGACACGACCGGCACTCGACCAGGTAGCCCCAGTCAAGCGGACCTGGATTCCTTTTCCCTCCCACGTATTACCCCAAAGTTTCCGATGTACATTATTCAATTATAATTAAGAGGCATTCTCAATGTCCGAAATTATAGCATAGAATTCTATCATTTCCAGCATGTGATACAATACTTACAAAATATACAGAACACACAATTTTACTTTACGTGGTCTACAAGTCATACTGCCCAAAATACATAAGTACACAACCCACATTTCCTGTCTACGGAGCCTCTAAGAGTACGAAAGAGTTATACATAAAACACTTGCCGGTAACAAGGCTCCGGCTATACCTTACACGAATACCAAATAAAAACCCGGAAGAAAAAGTGGCATGAACCACACTAGGCCCCGAGAGGAGAGGGGCTCACCAAAATAGCTGATAGGACGAAAAGGAGGCACTACTGTCGGTGTGCTGGAGTACCTGCTATAGAACCATCTACAATCATCACAAGAATGTAGCGCCCACAGCAAAAGGGACGTCAGTACATTTGAATTGTACTGGTATGTATGAACAAACTTTACTCTAAGTAAACTCAATAATGCAGAGGCAAGAGACAGACAAAGAGTCACACAATTGCTGCACAAGACATAGAAAGACACACAATGGAAGTTCAACAATTTTCACTTCATCATAATCACAATTTCAATTCCACCCTTGTCCCTTCTCACATTTCACCCATATTTCTCCTGTTGCGGCGTGCAACCTGATCCCACCTGACAATTTGTTACGGCGTGCAACCCAATCCCACCTGAAAATTGTTGCGGCGTGCAACCCGATCCCACCTGACAATTGTTGCGGCGTACAACCCGATCCCACCTGACAATTGTTGCGGCGTGCAACCCGATCCCACCTCACAATTGTTGCGGCGTGCAACCCGATCCCACCTCACAATCAAAATAACACCCTTATCACTTCTCACACATCACCCTTATCTCCCCTGTTGCGGCACGTAACCCGCTCCTACCTGACAATCACATCTCACATCAACGATGACAAATCACAGTTCAATCAAAGAAAAGTTCAGCAACAAGAATACAGCTTCTTTACATAGCCTTTAGCATACACATTCATACTCTTGGATTCATTATCCTTCTAACACCGTTTTTCATAGCATGGTAGTGTGGTGGTCAACTAAAGACTGACAAGTAATACTCTTCTCACTTCAACATAATTCGGACAACCAGTTGCACATATTCATAACAATACACGTACCATATGCTCGAACACCACAAGTGATTTTACAATGATTAAAGATAGCCACACATACCTAGAGTCGAGTTTCCCTTTTTAATTTCTATTGCAATTCACCGAACCGCCTAGCACCGTCAATCTAGTTCACAATGCATCATATTTACCTTAGAATTAGGAGTCTCGAATTCATTTGAGCATTTTATCAAACACTAAGTGATCCCTTAGATTGACTAAACCCCTTTTTAGTGAAAGATTACTCTACTTGCTTCCTTTTACTAAGTTATGGAAGATTATTCACATGCATGCAAGGTCCCAACTTTTCACCCTCAAGAACCAACCTATGTGCGTTTTATTCTTAGTTAAATCCCTGGAATTTGAGAAAAGTAGGGTGAAGGCTTACCTCTTATGATGAAGAAGATGACTATTGCTTGATAAACTTCCAAGCCCGGGTAGAGATGGAGGACCAATTTGGGGAATATGAGGACTTCACCCTCTAGAACCCACTCTCACTTCTCTCTATTTTGTTCAGAAAACTTGTTAAAATGAAACGGGGCAGGAGTTAAATGAAACTGGGGTCGGGTATAAAAATTTAGAAAATTAAAAGACCGTGTCAAATAAGCGGTCAGGAATGCGATCGTATTCCTGACATGCGGTCCGCATATTATACCGCAGAATGGCCCCCAGGTGAGCCAAATTTTGAAAACATTTTGCCCGGGTATGCGACCATTATGCGGTCCGCATACACGTTATGCGATCGCATAGTGCGTCGCATAAAACCCAATTTCTTGAAAAAATTAAGTTATTTACAATCCCGAGGTATTTTTACAAAATCAAGGTCCGTTTTAAGAATTTCCACAGAGATAACAACTCGGGGACTTATTCGGGCATTATTTTAAGCAAGAAATTTTGACGGGTCTTTACAGAGGCGAGAGCAGAGAATCCTTCCTCAAACCTCCTATAATATCCAGCTAAACCCAGGAAACTATGAATCTCTCTTGGGGTTGTAGGTCTAGGCCAATCATTCCCTGCAAGATCTTATGGGGATCAACCTGAATCTCTTCCCTGGAGACAACATGGCCAAAATGTTAACTAATTCAAGCCAAAATTTGCATTTTGAGAACTTCGCATACAACTGGTGCTGGTGAAGAGTCTGCATAACTGCCCTGAGGTGATTAGCACGATCTTCTAGGGTTCAGGAATATACAAGGATATCATAGATGAAGACTATCACAAAAGAGTCCAGAAATGGCTTGAAGACCCGATTCATAAGGTCCATGAAAGCTGCGGGTGCGTTTGTTTGCCCAAAGGTCATTACCAAAAATTCGAAGTGCCCATATCGAGTACTGAAATTTGTTTTAGGAATATCCTGCTCCCTTCTCTTTAGCTGGTGATACCCGGACCGCAACTCAATTCTTGAGAAGAACTTCGCATCTTGCAATTGATCGAACAAATCATCTATCCAAGGCAATGGTTATTTGTTTTTTATTGTAACTTTGTTGAGTTACCGGTAGTCAATGCACATTCTCAGTGACCCATCTTTCTTCCTAACAAAGAGGACTGGTGCGCCCAAAGGCGACACACTTGGTCAGATGAAACCCTTCTCTAAAAAATCCTTCAGTTGCTCCTTTAACTCCTTCAATTCCGCTGGTGCCATCCTGTAGGGTAGGATAGATATCGGTTGCGTGCCCAAAAATAAATCAATCCCGAAGTCAATCTCCCTGTCTAGAGGGATCCCAGGGAGCTCATCCGAAAAGACATCAAGGAACTCATTCACAATTGGCACGGACTCGAGAGCAGGCACCTTAGAGGTGGTGTCCGCAACTCGGACCAAGTGATAGATACACCCATTTTTGATCATATTTGAGGCCTGAAGGTAGGAAATAAACCTACCCCTCGGCATATTATTATTCCCCTCCCACTCGACAGCTGACTCGTTAGGAAACTCCAGCAAAGCACGAATAAATCCAATCCATTCCCATTATTACATCAAAATCAATCATTCCTAGTTAAATAAGGTCGTTCGTGATATCCCGATCACGCACCGTGAAAACACAATCCCTATAGACCCGCACGACCGTAATAGACTCACCAACCGGAGTAGATACTAAGAACGGCTTATGAAGCTGTTCTGGTTCTATCCCAAAGCTTGAAGCAACATAAGGAGTGACATATGATAAGGAAGATCCGGGATCAATAAGGGCATATACATCATGGGATTGAACAGTCAAAATACCTGTGACGACATTTGGAGAAGCCTTTGAACTCTGACGACCACTCAGGGCATATAACCAGCTAGGTCCTCCCGGACCCCGTCCACCACCCCTAGTTGTACCACGCCCTGCTGGTGCTGGAGGGCCTCGGGCTGGAGGGTGTGCTGAGGATGTAGGAGCTGAACAACTGGATGGATGTGCGGTGCCCCTACATGTGCCCTAGTTGAACGCGCGACAGTCTCTCTGAATATCGCCTCTCATCCCACATCTGTAACATACAGTCATGTCCAAGTAACAGGGCCCGTATGAAACCTCCCACACTTAGGGCATGGGGCCCCCTGCTGCTGCTGGAATCTCCCTCTTGATCGACCCTGCTGGTGGAACCTCCTGCTGCCTGGATCGGGCGCAAAGCGGCCTCCCTGCTGATGATGATGCCCTGATGGTGGGGCACTGGCTGAAAAATGAACATACGACTGGGATAGCCCTGATGATCCTTCCCAAGGAACTGGTCTACCAACTCCAAATGAACCCCCAAAGTTGCCTGCTGACCAGGCCCTACTACCATCTTCTCGGACTATCTTTAGCTTCAACTTTCGAGCCTCTGTAGCCTAGGTGAATCCCACAATCTTCCCATAATTTATGTCAGAATGTATAGCAGTTGTGGAAACTTCATTGATAACCAAGGGACCAAGGCCTTGCACAAACCGACGAACTCTAGCCTCCATAGTCGGCATCATATGAACAACATACTTGGACAGGCGCACAAACTCCATATGGTACTCCCACATACTCTTAATACCTTTTTTGAGGACCTCAAACTCTGAAGCACGTGCTTCCCTAGTCTCGGCGGGCAAGAAATGGTCTATGAAAGCATCTGGAAACTCACCCCACCTCGCTGGAGGGCTCCCCTCCTCACGGGAATCCTCCCATATCTCAAACCAGGAATATGCCGCCCCTTTCAGATGACAGGAGGCCAGCTTTACTCCCTCCATTTCGGTAGCACGCATAACTCGGAGGGTTTTGTGCATCTCATCGATGAAATCCTAAGTATCAGCCTCGGGGTCGGCACCTGTGAACTCTGGAAGGGATAACTGAATGAACCTGTTAACCCTGGAACCGTAAGAGTCTCCCTGCCCGCTAGAGGAGGTGGGGGTAATGTTTGACCTCTAGGCCTGAGAAGCCACCAGCTGCGTCAGCATATGAATAGCTCCCCCAAGATCCACATCTGAAATACCGTGACCTGAAGCTGGGGCTGGAGGAGGATTTGGAATATTAGTGGGAGGGATTTTTGCATCCTCTACTGGAGTAGGAACTGAGATGGTCTGGTCTGGAACATAGGGGTAAGGCAGATTTATAGTCGGGGAGTTATTCTCACCCGTATCATTCAATTGGAAATCCATGGAGACTCCTGTGGTGGCATTGGCCTTTAGACGGAGTCGCTCTTTATTCTTGGGTGCCATTTACTGAAAGTTAAAACAATGCACGAGTCAGAGAGAAACAACCTCACTTTTCACTCCATCGCATGATATAAAATAACAATGAAGGGTATTATTCCTTAATGTTCAATCAGCCCCTAGTTATAGATGTGGTCGACAACACACCGATAAGAAGGGCTCTACTAGACACGGCTCCGAGACATCCTAGGACACTTTAAAACCTTAGGCTCTGTTACCAAGTTTATCACGCCCCAACCATGGCGGACGCGACCGGCGCTTGACCAAGTGAACCCAGTCACGCCAGCCAGATTAGCTTCCTACCCGACTCATTTACTCCCCGAGATTTTTGTATAACATTATTTACCGAGTTCGTAGGAAGTGAATCAAAACGTACGTACATGATATTAATCCCTTCTTTCTTACATATCATTATCACAAATGGGTTATCCAAACATACATGCTAATTATAACCTTCACGAGATGGAATTACCATTACAAGTTAACCTATGTTTTACCCAAAAATATACACGACCCACATGAGATTCTACGGAGCCTCTAAGGTACAAAAGATGAACATAGTTCCGCCGGCCACAAGGCCCCGACTATACCTAAAAATGGAACAACATACAAGAGAGAAACACATTTTTATACATGGCCCTGGTAGGAAGTGGGGCTCACCAGAACTACTATGAGGAGGAGGAGAAGTAGGCACCACTATCGACGATCAACGCTACCAGCTACAGAGCCACCTACATCCATAAAGAGATGTAGCGCCCCCGGCAAAAGTGACGTTAGTACCATTTAATAGTACTAGTATGTATGAACAAACTCTACTCTAGATAGAATAAACATCGAACATGATATAATACAATTAGAGACATCACTTAACAATCCACAGAAAAATAGAGGAAACAAAAACAAGAGTCACTATGTTTTCATATCCCGTTTTGCCATCTTTTGGATAGTAGTTCTTTCAAGCCAAATGCCACAATTTTTAATATACCACCGTGTCATTCTCACACGGAGTCCGGTCTCTGCCCCACCGTCTAAGACATCCCAAGTGAGACATTACAGCATCATAGTTTCACCATTTCCATCGTGTCGTTATCAAACGGAGTCCGGTCTTTGCCCGACCGGATAAGCCATCTCACTTGAATAGTGAGACATTACCAATATCATGTTTTCGTAATTACCACCGTGTCGTCATCACACAGAGTCCGATCTTTTCCCGACATGCTAAGCCATCTGACTTGAAATAGTGAGCCACTACCAATATAATTGTTTCGATGCGATTACCACCATGTGTACAGCATGGAGTCCGATCTCGGCCCGATCGGCTAAGCCATCTCACTCTGGGACATAACCATATCAATTTAATTATTGGGTTCACCTCTCTTTCCATCATTTATGATACCGTTCTTGGCACTTGGGCATGTTCAACCATTTGTGTTACATTCCTCTCATTAACTGTTTCATAAACTCATCTTTCATACCAATTAGAGCCACACATATAAGGGTTCGTACACATTATAAAGGAAAGAGTATGATAATAATAATTCACAGTTTCAAATAGCATAGTGACATGGTAGCAACTTAGAACAATATGGAAGCAAGAGTTTCCCAGCTTGACACATAGAACTCATCAATTCTTTAGAAAATCAAACAAGAAACTCATACCCGGTATTTGAACATCAATAAGCTCATTCTATGAAGATTAGGGTTAGCCATACATACCTTAATTGGGTTTTTCCTCAATTTCTACCACAATTTTCCCGACCCTTTAGCACCTACGATCTAATCCAAAATGTAGCACAATTGAAACCAAAATTAGGAATAATGATCACGACCCTAGTTTTTTTAGCATTATATCAAACATTGTGGGTTTGGTAAGGTTGCATGATCCCTTTGAGTGAAAGTTTACTCTAACCCGTTCCTCTTATAAGATTAAGATTACTTGATTACATGCATGCAATGTCTCTATCCCCATTCCTAGAAACTATCCTATCCATGTCCTATTTTTGCTAAAAATATGGAAATCAAGATTGGTGTGTTGGAAATTTACCTCTTAAAGTGCAAGGATTTGTACTCTAGTTGATTAATCCCAAGCCTTGAGTGGTGATTGAGGGTTAATTTGATGAAGAGGGAACCTTCTCCATAGAAAAATGTTTCTTAACTCATTCTAATGTATCAGAAAAATGGCTAAGAATTATGGGGGATAGGTGTTATATTGGGCTGGGGTCGGGTTTTAAAAATTAGAAAATGGGTGCCCCAATGCAGGTTTGCGGTCCAAAATGCGATCGTATTTTGGTTATGAGGTCTGCAAACCTGCCGCATAACTAGCCTCAACTTGGCGAAAAAGAAAAGTGGTCTGCCCACGAATGTGGCAACTATGCGGTCCGCATACATGTTATGCGGTTGCATAGTGCACCGCATAACTTTCCCCACAAAACATTAATGTGCAGATGCGGAATCTATGCGGCATGCATACCTGATATGTGATCGCATATTGGGATACATAGTTGCCCTCAAAATTGATAGCAAACTGTCCTACTATGTGGACATTATGCGGTCTGCATACCTGATATGCGACCGCATAGTGGACCGCAAATTAGCACCCCTTCGCGAATTTTCTTCCTCTAAGTCCAGGAGTACTTTTCACTTCTAAATGGTCCGTACCTAAGAATTTCTACGTCTATATCATCATGGGGATCTAACTGGGCATCCTATGCTCCTAAACTGGTGGGACGACCTTCACACAAGTGATAAGAAATACCTGGGTAAATTATCGTCTCTCCTAGACATCCAACCCAACAACATGTTGATTTAGGCTGCCACCTTATTTTGGGATAGAGAAAGAGTCGTCTTCCGCTTTGGGAACATTGAGATGACACCACTGCTAGAAGGGATAGGTGGACTAGCTGGGTTAGTCATGGAAACTCCTGGGTTATTGGTGCCTGAAAATCGCACAGGCAAGGGTTTTCTGAAAATGATGCGTCTGAATTAAAATGCCTAGTTAGAATGTTCGAAGAAGTCATACATACCTTTTGAGTACATATATGAAAGGTACGGCAACAACAAATCGTACAGTACTCACCATGAAGAATTTTCCATTACATCTCTGGGACATATTCACTGTAGGGTATTTCCGCGAAGGGCTTGGAACGATCACATTGCCTTCCATCACCCCTAGCGGATGACATATATTCTTGACAGGTTTGCCCAGCCAGAGACTGCCAAGGAGTGGATAAAATTCTTTGATAATCTCTTTGAGGAGCAAGTACAGTGGATGTTCGAGTGGTTCCCAACGGTCGAATTCATCGTCAGGTCCAGAGATGCACCAAACCTAGTGCTAATTGGGTTGAGGGGGATATATCCTTACGTTCCCCTCCGAGTCATGAGACAAACAGGTAGAAAGCAAGTTGTGCCAAGGGTCGACAAGATAAGCCATTTCTAAGCTGATTCCCATGATGATGATATTCCCTACAAGTGCCAAGCCCAACACATGTGGCATTGTAAAATCATAACGGAGAAGAATACAATTGAACCAGACAGGATGTGCACCCTTCTATCCGGCGTGGTTAGAAGATGACTTGGATGGATTAATCAGGCCAGGGATCAGCCGAGGCCACATAATCATAGACGAGAGTGCCGAGGCTCAGGTCAAGTAAAATTGGCTACGCAAAAGGGTCCACGAGTATGAGAATGAGCACCGTGAGATACATGAAACCCACAAGAGATTGGTTGAAGAATAGAATGACATGGCCGTCCGTTCCAACAAGAAGCTGGAATACTTGGAGCGAGGCATAGTCGAGCTGGAATGTAAGATCATCAAGATGGTTGAAGACTGTCAGAAAGCTGAGGAGAATAAAGGTGGACATCTGGCTAGAGCATACCTACTGCTAGGACTACGCGAGCTGGGGAACGTGTTCGATGGAATCAAGGATGTCGAATCTGGGGAAGGTTCTTCTGGGACCAAGTAGGATAGGATTTCCTTTTTCGCTTTAGCAATGTAATAAGGCCAATGACCATTAGTGACTTTATTTCCTGCTTACTATTTTAGTGTCATTTTGGATTCGCCTATCTTTACATTAATGAATGAGGCATTTTGGCATCCAAGTTCTCCAAATCAACATGTCGCTAGGCCTACCTCGTGTATAACGAGGCTCCAAAAATTAGGACACGCTTTTATATCCCTGCACTATGTGTTTAACTAATGCAATACTTTTCATAATCCTCACTGACTTGGCTACCTTTTGTTTTTGTTTTTGTTTTCTTTCTTTTGATTATTCCCCTCCCCAAAGATTGGTTCGTGCATTCTGGCATCATCGTCATATTATAAAGGATCCAGGGGCCCTCCGCCTTCTCCTAGTCCACCTAAGGGAAAAAGCAGAGGCAAATGGAAAATGGAAGATTCGAGCAATATTGGGAAAGATAACATAACGACATTTGAACGAACAGAAACTGCTGACGGCCAGGATATTCAGGTTCAGAACGAGGCTATGACCCAACTCAAACAAAGGTTGTTGAAACTCAAAGGGGAGCTTGAGCAGCTCCAAAATTTAGCAAATTTATCCTTCACACTCAGTGTTCCAGATATCAACCATCTAAACATCCAAAACCCCGTACCCCTACATAATACCCCAAACAGACAGAATCCTTCCAGAACTTATCACCACACAACTCCACCAAAAAATCCAAACCTTCCACCGCAATACAATGCTTGCCACACTCCAAGAAATACCCCACTACTTGTCCCCGAATCACAAAACTCCACAAACGACCACCTTTACACCCAGGCACCAGGCTATCACAACAACCCCATCTACGTGGAGACTTTTCCACACTCCACCCAACCCATTTCATACACGCCTGAATCCAATGAGAAAGATTTACTTATCAAGAATTTGGCTGAAGAACTTAAGAAGGTGACTAGCCGAGTGCAAGGTGTTGAGGGAGCAAAGGAGTTGACGGGCTGAAATATGAAGATCTCTGCATACATCCCGATGTCGAACTACTCGAGGGTTACAAACCTCCTAAGTTCGAGATGTTCGATGGTACAAGTGATCCGAGTGTCCACTTGTGGACCTACTGCGATAAATTGGTTGGAGTGGGAAAAGATAAGAAGATTCACATGAAGCTGTTTATGAGAAGCCTAACAGGGGATGCTCTGTCTTGGTACATCAGCCAGGACCCTAAGAAGTGGTCAAATTGGGTGAACATGGCATCAGACTTCATGGACCGGTTAAGGTTTAATACGGTGAATGCTCTGGATATGTTCTATATTCGGAATATTAAGAAGAAGCCCACGTAATCTTTTCGCGAGTATGCTACTCGCTGGAGATCTGAAGCAGCTAAGGTCAGGCCTACCCTAGATGAAGAACAAATGAACAGATTCTTTGTCCGAGCACAAGACCCACAATATTATGAGCGGCTTATGGTAATTAAAAACCACAAATTCTCTAACATTATCAAGTTGGGTGAGAGAATTAAGGGAGGGATCAAAAGCGGAATGGTTACCAATTTTGAAGCGTTGCAGACTACAAACAAGGCCCTGCAATCTGGATGTGTGTCCAAGAAAAGAGATGTGGGAGCTGTAATGGTTGCACAGAGGACTGAATCTCCACTGAAAGATCAAACCTACCAAACACTCCACTCATATATCAACCAACACCAACACACCAAACACCCTCGCCCACATACCAGTCAGCACCTCCACCAACATATCAGTCATCTCCCCCACCTACCTATCAGCCACAATCTCCCAAATATTCCCAACCAGCTCCTGTTTACCATACCTATAACACTCAACTATCTCATTACCAATCACCCCCTGTTCGCCAAAATTTCCCGAGACCTCGATCAAACTTTGATCGCAGGCTTCCTAAACAATACACTGCCATCGCTGAGCTTATTGACCAGCTATATGAAAGACTGAAAGCTGCTGGTTATGTCACTCATATCCCTTATGTGACCCTGAGAACCCCTCTTAATGGGTTAATCCAAATAAGACTTGTGCATACCATTTCGGCATTAAGGGACACACAATTGATGAATACCGCTCACTGAAAGATAAGATACAATCTCTTATTGAAAATAAGGTCATTCTAGCAAAGGAATCTACTCTCAGTGTCCGCAAAAATCCGCCCCTGGACCACAAGGGTTGAGGGGTCAACATGACTGAGATACAAGAAGATTGGGACCCAGAGGGATCGATCGGGTCGATCATAGAAGGTGATGAGCCAAAGAAGCCAACAGTCACTCTTAATCCTATCATAGTACAGATTCAACCATCCGAAGATATTGAGGTAACGACGTCAGTCCCGTTTGAGTTTGAAGCGGCACCACCTGCTGATGTACTTGTGTCATTCGAGGTTGAAGTTATGCCACCATCTAAGGCACCTGTACCATTCGAAGTGAAAGTAGCTGCACCAATCACATTGGCGGTGTCAACCACGCCACCCTTTTACACCAATGCTATACCATGGGATTATGTAGCTGAGGCAAGAAGGAAATGAAGAGTCAAGATAGAAGAAGCTATTGCTGCACAGGGAATGACAAGGACCGGTAGGGTCTATACTCCTGAACACTTGGCAGAATCCAGCATACATGATTCCAACAGGCCACCCATTATTGACACAAGCCCAGATGATCCTTGGAGGAAAGTCCTAGCCAAAGAATACTCAGTCATCGATCAGTTGAACAAAACCCGAGCTAAGATATCCATTCTGTCATTGCTACAGAATTCAGAGGCGCACATAAATGCTTTGATGAAGGTGCTAAACGAAGTATATGTGCCAAATAACATCACCAGCGGGGAAATGGCCAATATGGTAGGCCAAGTGCTGGAAAGTCATAAGATCACCTTCCACGAGGACGAATTGCCACCTGAAGGGTTAAGTCACAACAAAGCACTGAATCACTGTGCAATGTAAGGACTACTTCATCACCAGGATTCCTATTGACGGGGGATCCAGCCTCAACATCTGTCCATTGACGACACTCAAGAAATTGGGCAAATGGATTGTATGAGATAAGAGAAGGGTCTATGAAAGTGAAAGCTTTCAATGGTTCTCAAAGGTCCACCATCGATGAGATCAATCTTTGTTTGCAAATGGGACCTACGTGGTTCGAAATTGATTTCAGGTGATAGACATATCAGCATCCTACAACCTGTTATTAGCACGGCCATGGACATTGCATCAGGCAGTAAACTTTTAATGGAACCACCAGTAAGTGATCATCCTTGGACGGAAGAAATCCTATCTATAGTCGCCAAACTATCCCGGTGGTTGAAGGTAGAAGAAGTCTGGGTGGAGAAACCTACCACCATATTGAACGAGTCAACGTAATAGACAAGGACAAATGGTGGGATAGTAAGATTGAAAGCATACTGAACTGCAGTGGTTATGCGCCTGGAGAGGACTCGGTAAGAATCTTCAAGGAATCTCCAAGCCAACACAGCTCAAATGCCATGGCACCGCATCTGGAGCATACCTTTCAGCAGGCCGATATTATATGTGGGTTAGAGAAAGAAGAAGCACTGGCAGCCTTGAAAAACCTATTCCTGGAAAATGATGACATGGACCGTTGCATCATTATTTAGGAGGAGGAGGAGGAAGGACCTTCCATCCAAGCCATGAGCAAAGGAGCATTACTTAAGAACTGGATTGTCAGAACATCCGGGGACCTGATGAGTCCCGGGGTAGCAAGGCTGAACAAGCATTGTTTATTTCGTTTGCTAAATGATTTCATTTTCGCATTTTTCATCCCTACAATAAGATCTTCAATGTTCTAAAATATTTGTACAATTATCAAAAAGCACTTTTAAGTTTTTATGAATCAATATTTATTATTATAATTTTTTCTCTCATTACTTTATCTATACAAAATTACCATTTCCTATCTTGATGAACCAATGACTGTGACATGCAATAAGATAACGGAACAAAAGGACAGTGATTCAGAAGAAGAGGATGATAGCATACGTGATGAGATTTTCAAGCAAGTTGAGAATTTTGAGGTCGTCAACCTGGGAGATTATGAAATTGTCAAAGAAACTCGCATCAACATTCATCTATCACCATTAGAGAAAGAGGAATATACACAGTTCTTGAAAGAGTATGAAGATATATTTGCATGGTCGTACGATCACATGACTGGTCTGAGTAGATCCATTATGACTCACAAATTACCAACCAATCCAATGTGCTCGTCGGTAAAGCAAAAGCTTAGAAAGTTCAAGCCTGACATGAGTTTTAAAATAAAGGTGGAAGTTACCAAGCAAATCAATGCCAAGGTCCTCCGAGTGGTTGAATATCTGACATGGTTAGCCAACATCGTGCCAGTACCCAAGAAGGATGGGAAGGTCAGAGTCTGTGTCGAGTACCGGGATCTCAACCAGGCCAGTCCGAAGGATGATTTCCCATTACCAAAAATACACATCTTGATTGACACTTGCGCCAAGCATGAACTTCAGTGGTTCGTGGATTGCTTCGCCGGTTACCATCAGATTTGGACGGATGAGGAAGATGCTGAGAAAATAGTTTTCATTACACCGTGGGAGTGTACTGCTACAAGATGATGCCATTCGGATTGAAGAATGTTGGGGACACCTATATGAGAGCTATGACCACTATATTCCACGATATGATACATAAAGAGATCAAGCTGTATGTAAATGACGTCATTATCAAGTCCAAGAAAGCCACATACCACATAGAAGATCTGAGGAAGTTTTGCAACACCTTGTGGAAGTACAACCTAAAACTCAACCTTGCAAAGTGTGCATTCAGGGTTCCCGCTGGAAAATTGGTTGGGTTCATCGGCAGCCGCCGAGGGATATAATTGGATCCATCAAAGGTTAAAGCCATCGAGGAATTACCACCTCCAAAGAACAAGAAAGATGTGATGAGTTTTCTTGGACGCCTTAACTACATTAGCCGGTTCATAGCCCAGTCCACGGTCATATGTGAACCAATCATCAAGATGATGAACAAATATGTTGCGACTAAATGGACCGAGGATTGTCAAAAGGCATTTGACAGAATTAAGGAATACTTGTTAACACCGCCAGTCTTGGTACCGCCAAAACCAAGTAGACCTTTGCTACTCTACCTCGTAGTATTAGATGGAGCTTTTGGCTGCATTCTGGGGCAGCACGATAAGACAGGAAGAAAAGAGCAGGCTATTTATTATCTGAGTAAGAAGTTCACTGCATACGAGGCATGATATTCTCTATCCTGGGTAGCACATAAGCTGAGGCATTACTTTTATGCCTACACGACATATCTCATATCAAGGATGGATCCCTTGAAGTACATCTTTCAGAAGCCCATGCCCACTGGCAAGCTGGCAAATGGCAAATCCTATTAAGTGAGTTTGACATTGTCTATGTGACTCGGAAAGCAGTCAAAGGACAGGCGTTAGCAGACCATCTTGCTGAAAACCCTATGGATGAGGAATACGAACCCTTGGAAACGTATTTTCCCGATGAAAAAGTGTCATTCATAGGAGAAGATATTGTAGAATCCTATGACAGTTGCAGAATGTTTTTTGATGGAGCAACGAATTTCAAAGGAGTCGGCATTGGATCTGTCCTGGTATCGAAAACCGGTCAACATTATCAGGTATCTGCTATACTCAGATTCCCCTGCACCAACAATATAGCAGAATATGAAGCATGTATTTTAGGGCTCAGCATGGCCGTTGATATGAATGTTCAGGAGCTGCTAGTAATTGGTGACTCAGATTTGCCAATACACCAAGTACAAGGAGAATGGGCTACTAAGAATTTCAAGATACTACCATATCTACACCATGTGCAGGAATTGGGAAAGAGGTTTACAAAGACAGAATTTCGGCACGTCCCCAGAATTCAAAACAAGTTCGCCAATGCATTGGCCACTCTATCATCCATGATACAACATCCAAATAAGAACTTTATTGACCATATTCCAGTGAAGATCCATAGCCAGCCTGCCTACTGTGCCCATTTTGAAGAGGAAGCAGACAGAAAACCATGGTTACACGACATCAAGGAGTATTTGTCAAAAGGAGAGTACCCAGTGCTTGCAAATCACACCCAGAAACGTACGCTTCGGAGGTTGTCCAACAACGTCTTTCATAGTGGAGGAACCGTGTACATGAGAACTCCTGATTTGGAGGTACTGAGATTTGTCGACATAAAGGAAGCTTCTAAACTACTGGAAGAGATACATGCTGCGACCTGCAACCCATATATGAATGCTTTTGCCTTGGCTAAGAAGATACTCAGGGACGGTTATTTCTGGATGACCATGGAAACGGACTGCATACAGTATGTCCCGAAATGCTACCGCTATCAGGTACATACAAATATGATAAAGGTACCCCAAATGAGCTCATGCAACAAGCTCACCATGGATGTTCGTCTCTTGGGGAATGGACGTCATAGGACCAATAGAGCCTACCGTCTCCAATGGACACATGTTCATCTTGGTAGAAATTGATTATTTCACTAAATGGGTCGAAGCAGCATCCTACAAAGAAGTGACTTAGAAAGTCGTGGTAGATTTTGTTTGCGACCGTATTATTTGTCGGTTTGGAGTTCCAGAGTCGATTATCACCGACAAGAGTTCCAATCTCAACAGCGATTTATTGAAAGCCATCTGCGAGACTTTCAAAACCAAGCACAAGAATTCCACAGCCTATAGACCTCAGATGAATATAGCTGTAGAAGCCGCTGACAAGAACATCAAGAAGATATTGAGGAAGATGATAGAAAAGCACAAACAGTGGCATGAAAATTTATCATTTGCTTTACGGGGATATCGCACCACAGTCCGTACATAAGCTGGGAAACTCCTTACTTGTTGGTTTACGGTACGGAAGCTGTTATTCCCGTCAAAGTAGAGATTTCTTCCTTGAGAATCATACAAGAAGCTCAGCTCAGCTATGCAGAATGGGTGAAGAGTCGTCATGAGCAACTAGCCCTCATAGACGGGAAAAGAATGAATGTATTATGCCATGGGCAACTTTATCCGAATAGAATGACCAGAGCTCCCAACAAAAGAGTCAAGCTGAGACAGTTCACACCGGGGTAGCTGATGTTAAAGAAGATCTTTCCACATCAAGATGACGCTAAAGGGAAATTCTCTCCCAACTGGCAAGGTCCATACATGGTTCACCGTGTATTGATAGGAAGAACACTTATACTTGCATAAATGGTCGGAGAAGTCTTGCCAAAGCCAATCAATTCCAATGCAGTCAAACGATACTATGTATAATTCTTTATTTTTTAAACTGAACTACGCCTGACCTGATTCCCGTTTAAGAGGGGATACGTAGGAAGCCCTATGGGTTCGGTCACAATTCAATAAAAATTTCATATCTCCCGCGATTGGAACTGGGGCAGAATTTTTAGGAGGACCCTCAAAATTCTGAAGCAAGTTCAGCCGATCGCCGCATACACAACAGTCAGAGTCTCCAACCCATCTAACTGGGGCAGAATTTTGAGGAGGACCCTCAAAATTCTGTAGCATGAGAGTTTGCAATGTCTTGGACCGTGTCACAGTCCTCGGTTCATCTAAATTTCTTGAAATATATCTTATACTATATCTTTGCAAAAGCATGCATCTTTTTAAAATATAGCTCAGTTTAGTGAGCGCTACCCCGATGATATGAACATCATCATCCGATCAAGTAGAACGAGTCGAGAAAAGCCTGCAGGAATACGAATCAACCTCCCCATTTACAGACTCACGACTTTTCTTTGGATGCATGAACATAAAATAAACACGCAGAGAAGTCACAAATTTCAACACAGTTGCAAATGCCAAAGTTCATTGTCCGAACAAAGAACGAATATGTTCAAAGACACGAAAACCATCGCACCTGCCGACATTTGCTATCAACACAAAGGATAACGTGCTCCGCAGTCACAAGGCTCACAACAATCGTAATACCACAATCTACTACCAGCTAAGAAATTCTACTGTCATGTATTATTTAATCTTCTGCATGAGGCTAAGCTCTCCCTCCATCTGCATAAGGCTAACTTTCTGCCTTCCACTTGCATAAGGCTAACTTTCTGCCTTCCTCTACATAAGGCTAACTTTCTGCCTTCCTCTTGCATAAGGCTAACTTTCTGCCTTCCTCTGCATAAGGCTAACTTTCTGCTTTCATCTACATAAGGCTAACTTTCTGCCTTCCTCTGCATAAGGCTAACTTTCTGCCTTCCTCTGCATAAGGCTAATTTTCTGCCTTCCTCTGCATAAGGCTAACTTTCTGCCTTCCCTTGCATAAGGCTAATCTTCTGCCTTCTATTTTCATGAGACTAAGCTCTGTCTCCATTCTGCATGAGGTTAAGCTCTACCCCCATTTGCATAAGGCTAATCTTCTTCCTTCCATCTGCATGAGACTAAGCTATGTCTCCATTTTGCATGAGGTTAAGCTCTACCTCCATCTGCATAAGGCTAATCTCTGCCTTTATCCTGCATGAGGCTAAGCTCTGCCTCCAATTTATTTTTCACCTAGACTAAGCGCTGTCTCTCAAGCATTATTTACTTCTCTTCTCTTTCGGGCTAAGCTCTGCCCTTCAACTCGCAAGACTAAGCTATGTCTTGTCTGCATCATACTATTGCATCTCATGGGCTGAAATATCGCCAACTTGTCCAAAGGCGTCATAGTTCGGAGGCACCATCTTCATGGACCGAGAACACCATTTCATGGACCGAGGATCTCTCAATCTTGCATATCATTATTCAAAGGTTTCATGGTTGGAAGGAAACATCTTCTTGGCCCGAGAACATCATCCCATGGCCTGCGAATCTCTCATCAAACAATTCATGGCCCAGTACGTCATGATCTAAGGACGTCATTCTTAACCGTCTGAAGGCAACATTCATAGTCCAACGGGAACTTGCATCATGTTTAAATTTATTCACAGTATACGCTTGTATTGCTTTTGCTTGCAGGTAACCCGGCGAGCGACGACTATCCCTACATGAGCGATCCCTCTCTAGTTCTCCCAGCCATATCAAACATAACCATTCATGTAAACCATTCACTCATCCATCCCTAGATGTTGCGTCCATTCATGTAATAACTTCACCGACATACTTCGTCGATGGATCTAAAACTACATACGGCCCGATTCCTGTAGAACCAGGGATATGTAGGCAGCTCAAAAACAAGGGTGCGGTCAAAATTGGCCATCATGTATTTACCCGAGAAACTCGTTCATCCTTTCCGGATAAAGAGGGGCAGTTGTTGATACCCAATTTTTTCTCAAAATATTTTAAAATTGCATATAGAGCTTCAAAAATCATGTATCAATAGCATTTGATATTTTTTCATACTTTTCCTATATTTTTATTAATTTATCCAGCATTTTATTTCCAGTAAATGATTATTAAATTGCATCACAACTAATTTCAAAAGCATTTCTTGGTTTCATTAATTATTTAGGGTCCTATTAAGTTCAAATTATTTCACAATTAGCCAAATTGGCACCTTCTGACTATAATTGCAATGACTTTGCAATTATAGTCCAATCATATGATTTTATGATATTTGTATCAAAAAATTAATCATTTGTATTTTAAAATACTAAGTAATCATTTTTAACCATTTTTCTATGCATGAAACTCATTTTTGTACAATTATTAGCTATTTTATAAATTGTTTTATTCAATTTGATTGGGTATTTAAGAAACAGCCACTTTCAGTTCAATTATAACCTAATTACATCTGACCCCAACCCATTTAAAAATGGCCAAAACACCCCAGGCCCAATACCTTATCCACCCGACCCAATACTTGATTTATTCCTGGTCATTGATCAATTTTTATCAACGGTCCAGATATCCCCTTTCCTTAATTAATCCTAATAGACTACCCCTTCCCCCTCTTATTTTACCTCTCATTATCTCTGCCGTTACGTCTCTCATCTCTCTCAAAACTCTCTCTGTTAAACCTATCTCCTCTCACTGGCCGCCGCCTTGCCGGTAATCATGGTGGTCTCACCACCCTCCCTACCTCATGGCTCTCTTCCTACATCGAGTTACTGCTGTCTTGAGGTCCTCAAACGAACCAGAGGCAATTCACTCACCTCTCGGGGGTTTTCATGCCATTCTCAGGCCGCTCATGGCCGTCTGAGTAAGGCTCTACCATCTCCGGCTACAACCTGTGGCTTCTAGGTTGGTTCTCTTTCTCTTTGGGTTATCTCCATGAAACCCTAACTGTCAACTCTTGATTTTCTTAGATCTGTAAGAGATTTGGGCATATTATGAGTTATCTTACTGTTTCCTTAAAAGATTTTCCGATTTTTCAAAATAACTCTTCATTTTCAAATTAGGATTCTTAATCCCTTTTCAAAAATGAGTTTTCTTCTGATTATTAGTATTATTCTATGGTTTTCATCATGTTTAAGCGTCTATCTAAGTTTTTCTCTTTTAACTGAGTTATTATGCTAAAGCCCTAAGTTTCTTGGTTTAATCTACGATTCTGAGTATATGCTTGATTAACATGCATATGTGTTTGTTTATCATAAAAATTATGTGCTCTATATGAACCCCTAATTTTGTGATTTTTACCCTATGTTTGCTTGTTAGGATTCCAACTTAGTCTATTTCTGCCTATTATGTATTTATTCCCAGAAAATTTGTGTTGATTTCCTCTAATTGGTACTATTTTCTGGTTGAATCCCTATTCTAAGTAATTTTTAACTTTGCAATGATGATTAGGGTTGCTTATTTTACCCTATACTGTGATATGCCTCGTTTATCTTCAGCAATTTGTGTTATTTCCTCTCATCAGTACCTTCTCTTAAGTTGAATCCCTGATTTTTGTGATTCTTTTACACTATCCTTGTTTATGCTATGTTTGCTTCGTTCAGTTGTGATACTTTCCTTTGTTCAGTGTTACCTTTTAATGGATTCCCTGATTCCCTTGTGATTGGAACACTCTACTTATTTCAACCTCTAAATATTCTCTTGCCTTGTTTTGTGGTTGATTATGTTGTCAACTCGATTCTTAGAAATTTTTCCTCAATTAGAACTTGTCTAACCTAGCCTCTATTACATGCTCTGTACTATGCTTATTTCCTTATGTGTCATGTTCAGTCTTACATGATTCCATTCTTTATTTGCCACTGTTTATTACCGTTTGAGTCTAATTCCCTTATTAAAGGAAGTGCTTATGCTGATTTGATTCTAATTGGTACATATTTCTATAATTATTACTAACTATAATTCTTGCCTTATTCTCTACTTAGTTTTTAAAACTATAAATACCTTATTCTTTCATTAGCACAGACACGAACAGACTGTTCAAAACCCTCTCTTTTATACAAAAATTCTCTTTTGCTCTCTTTTCTTTGGTTATTATACTCTTTAGTTCTTCACTCTGTGTTTTCTCTCTTCTACACTGGTATGTCTTGATTTCAGTTTAAGTCCCAAAACCTATATGTTTCTTTTGCTACTTCAATTCATCCTATTCTCATATGTTTTTACTTATGGTTTTGCTGTGAAATTTGCATCTAACCTGGTTGTATTAGTGTTCACTTGGCAATGTTATGTACTCCCCTCCCTTAGACTCAGCATGCTTATGTAAATGATATCCCCCTTTCTATTACGTCTCAATATAATTCCACTTTACTTATGTTACTTGCATGAACCTTTGTGGAAAAATAATTTGCACTTTCTGATCACATAGGTCTGTGTAGTTCTGAAAGTTATGATATATCCTTAATCCCTTGAACCCTTTTTAAGACTTCTCTGATTCTGTACCTATGTGTATCTCTGCCTACTATGTGCTTACCCTTACATGCTCTATACCTGTCCCCAATTCCCATTACCCCTGCTTGTGGTTGTTGAACTTGTCTTGATTCTTTGTTCTATGTATGATGTTAAACATGTTTGGTCTTGAGACTAATATGTTGTTTTGATTGCCCAGCTCTTTTCAAACTATCTCATTGAATAAACTCCTTATGTTGTTTGTTTTACAAAATCATTTCAAACTAATCTCTCTTCAAATTTTTTGCTTACTCAATCCTTCTAAAACTATGTCAAGCACTCTCACGCTACTCTTACATCTATGTTCTGCCCCTCTAATGTGTGACTGCTTAGGGATCCCTATGAGATCCCTCTGAACTCTGATACATTAGAGCTGGCCCTTTCACACTGCACTGACTCAACCATGGTTATGAAATCTGGGTGTGAGCACTGCCCGGGATCCCTTGAGGTCCTTAGGGAACTCTGACACAACCGGATTATGTGTAGGGATGTGAAATACCATCTGACATTGGAAACTCTGGAAATTTGGGCCTATTGGTAGGCTCCCTATAGTGTAACTTCTTATTTTTCTTATCTATGTAATTCATTCAATGTTGGTTTGTAATAATTTATTGTAAGCGAATATTAGCGATGAATAGTGAAAAAGGAAGGGGTAGATACATAAGTTATCTAATCAAGGGTAGAAACCATGATTTTAGGTTTACATTTTCCTCTATGCGTAATAGAATCCATATTTAGGACCAATACATGCCAAGCATATCATGCATTAGATACTATGCTTTAGGTTTTTATGTATACTATTTTTTCAGCATCTCATTTGGTACGCTTACTATCACTTAGAAATCCTGTCCCTAGGATAAATGATAACATTAATGTAAACTGCTACTCATGCATATCATGTCTAATAGCATTTAGAGTATGTAAAGGATATGGGGAGTCCTAGGTTATTTATCCTATAGGATCACATCTGTACAATGCACGGTAATCACTCCTCAGAATAGGGGCTACACGTGGAATTAACGCACCAGTCATCATTTCCTTGTCTACCCTATCCCACCCCTTAGCGGTTATTTAAGAAAATTTTAATTAATGACCTCTATGGCGTGCAGTTACCCGTCCCTTCTTAATGGTACCGGAGGAATTTAGGACCTCTACCTATAGGCAGTTCTAGATAGGCCCTATGGTTTAAAGGATAAAATACTAAGGCGACAAGAAATAACACATAGGACTGTAGCAAATAAAGCAGGAAGGAGCAAATAAGAGGCTCATGTTTACCTCCACAGATAATGCATGTAAACCGCACGACTCAAACACAAATAAAGGCAATATTATTAAACAGGATCATAAGACATGATGTCTAGGTGAGTATTTGGACATAAGAGGTATGTAGACTTAGTTTAATGAATTCAGAAGTAGAGCCCTAATCATTTTGCCTACTGATTTAAACCTGTTAAACATTAAGCAGCAAACACAAAGAGAGGTAGTTTAATTTTATAAGGATTAGTTACCTAAGTCTTTCCTAGGTGTGGGATAATGCGCGATTAATAACAAGATTATTAGAGAAAAATTGTTATAGGTTATGTTACCTACACATGATGTTCTAGGTGTTAGGGATTCAGGGTCATTACTAGTTTGTTAAAAGAACAGGGTGAGACTGTTTTGATCCTTTTAATGCAGCGATAATTTAGCTAAGTGTGATTGACTGAGTACGATCAGGATCCTAAAACATGGTGTCTAATGTGCACATATAAGGTACAAAATTATTAAATGCAGGATTCCTAGAGCAGGAATTCTAAATGCACAACATGATTGCAGAATCTCCTAAAGTAGTGTCTAGACTATAAATCTTTCAAAAAATAACTTATATGCATACCTAGGCTTTAACCATTTTAAATGTGCTTTCACATGTGTTCTTAGACTGCGAACTCTTTCAAAAAAACCCCACTTATTTTAACATTAATTGTTTATTTGATACTTGCCTAAAATCACAAAGTTGTTTGGCCGGCAACCACAGTTGTGGATTCTGAGGGGTGCCTAACACCTTCCCCTTGGAGTAATTTCAAGCCCTTACCCTATCTCTGGTTATCCAAATCCGTGTTTGTAAATGACCCTTAATAGGTTCCCTAACGCACCTTAATTTGTTAGGTGGTGATTCTATGACTCCTTGCATACCCCTTTTCCAAAAAGAAACTAGTTTTCCCAATAATATCAAGAACCCTGACCAATCCGAAAGGAGAAGTTAAAAAGGGGGCATGACAAGGAGTTGTATTTCTTGATTTTGCTGGGTGAATTTAGGTAGTTTGTGGTGGTAATGGGATCTCCACTTGATTAATTAGGGGATCAGTTGAATGATCCCCACCAAGTGTTTGTGCAAATGCCCAATGAATGGCAATTATTGTGACCAATTGTAAAGTGAAGTCTGAGTAACCACAGTTGGGTCACCTCGTTGTGTTGCACTGATGATGTCCTTATTGTAGGTACAATGGAACCTTCTCGGAAGCGTCAAGACACCGGATCTTCATCAGGCACACAAACAGGATCTTCGAGGGCACGAGCAGCCCTTGACACTCGGCCTTCCAATAGCAACAAATTTGTATCTGCTAAGGCTCAATACAGGTTTGCTGAGAAAGAATCGAAGGTGGTAATACCGGAACGTGGCATAGATAAAAAATCCCTCCGGCGTAACTGTCCAAGGATGTATGATGAGATGATGCGGAGGTGATTGGATGTGTTCTTTGAGGAGCCCGATGATGCTAATGCGATGATAGTAAGAGAATTTTATGCAAATTGTCCAGAGAACAAGAATCATGTGGTTATAGTGAGGAAGAAGCCGGTGAACGCCTTTGTGGAGGCCATTCAGAGGCCTTACCGGCTGCCAGCTCTCGTGGATAGGTACGAGGACAGCTATGAGGCATATGGTCGACTTTATACTCACTGGGACACGTTCCTTCCAATAATTTGTGTCCCGGGCAAAGGGGTTATGTGGTACAAGTACGGAAATAAGTTTCACTGTTCGGCACTCACTTTTGAAGCAAAATGTTTGCTATACCTGATCAATAACCACCTAATCCCATTCCACAACACCCCGGAAGTGAATGCTCCTCGTGGGTATTTGATCTGGTGCTTCATGAAAGTCTACGACTTTGACGTGGCTAGGCTCATGCACGAGGAGATGTTTGTCCGCTATAAAATTCAAAGGTATGGCTTCTTATTCCCATCTCTTATCACTAGATTGTGCCTTGCAGCTGGGGTGCCGAGAAACTTGGCGGTAGATGGCAGAGTGCCAAAGGAGTACGCCTTCCGAGCTGAAAGGGTTACCACTGGAAATGACACAAAGGTAGCTGGTGGTGATGAAGAGGAGAATGAGTCTGAAGAGGATGATGAGGATGAGCACGCAGAAGAGGAGGAGGAGCAGCCCACTCAGGAGCAGGCTGCTGATGTTGTTTGCCCATCTACGGCCAGTCAGGGTCAGAGGATGGACCACCTGGAGCAAGAGATGGCAGGTTTACGGACCTCAATTGCTGACTTGGGGTCGAGAGTTGATTCTCTAGCCACCCAAAATGCCAAATCAGAAAAGAAAATCATGGGATGGCTGCGAGCCCTGGGTCGTGCATGCAAATCTGGGCCTAGCGACAGTCTTCGACCAGGATTGACCCTTCAGGGAAGTTCCCTTACCTCCCTTTACTTTATTGTGATTGACATGGGACATGTCTTCAGTTTAAGTGTGGGGTGGGGGAATGATTCATTGTATATGTATATATGTAGGAACTCATTGTTAATTGTTTTCTTTTTATTTTCTGTTGAGTTGGTGTGCTTTTGTTTTTGTGATTTTAAATAATAGTGTAATTATTTAAGGCGCCTAGGCCCGATGATGGATCAATTTCGACGGGGTTCTTGAGGGTCTAAGTCGATCATAAAAAATAAATAAAATAAATAAAAAATTGAAAATATAATGTACTCTTCCTGACTACGGATCTCTTAGACAGTTTTCTTGAGGGAAGTAAGTCTAAAGAAAATACCAAGAAGACTTTTTGTATTAGGTAGTGTAGTAACTCCCCGTTGGTTTTTCTTTGGGCCGCGGTTCTTTTCTAAGGGTTTTGCTTGAACCGGGTGTAGTTAGTTTTTTTTAGTATGTATTAGGTGTCTATGGGCGATGAGCTGAAATTGGGAAAGAATTCCTTAGCGTTGTTAAACCTGAACACAATTGGCACTAGAGTGTGACGTTTAGGCTCAGTTGTTGATTCTCGTAGAGTGCCTTAAATTTGTATGTTGTAACTTAATTGAGCACTCAATGAGAGTGTCTTGATAAGACAATCTGGAGTGAGTCATGTGCCATATGTGTGTGAGGTGTTGCATTGTATTCTATGCCCACATTCGATGCCTAGAACTTGCCCCTTGTGTTTGCAAAGTGATATAGTAGCTTCGTTCAGTCTTAGAAGTGATATAGGCATTTCTCTGTTAAGCCAGATATAAAGTATACCCACTAATGGTAATCGATCATAATTAAACTCGTTTAGCCTATAAGCATGTTTCTTTGGCAAACACATTAGAAACTGTACCCAATTGTTTGAATGGCCCATCTGTTTGAACCCTTTACTTCCCATGAGCACTTGAATTGTATAAAATATGTAAAAGTCAAAGTGTGAGGTGGTGGTTTGGTTTTTGAGTGGAATCAAAGAAATAGAAAGAAAGGTGCAAAGTTGTGAAAAATGAAAGAATAAGCGTCACTTGAAAAAATGGACAATGAATAAATGTAGTCCTTAATAAGTGGTGACTTGATATAGTTGCACCTAAGGTATTTTAGGGGTAATATAAAGAGAAGCGTGGTGGCAAGTCTGGCCTGGCATAAGTATGATCTGAAAGCGAAAGTAATTGTATTAAAAGTGCTTAGGGAGGCTAGTCACTATATATAAATATATCCTACCCCTCCCTTAGCCTACATTACAACCAAATGAAGTCCTAATTGATCATAGACTTAATGGACTCGATTAGTAGAGTTGTACACCACGGGCAAGCTTATGGTGCATCTTTGTGGCATATGAATATTCTTTCTGAGAGTGAGTGAATTCTGTCTATTTGAGTTCATAATTGTTCTTAATGTTATTTTTGTGGAACTACTCTCCTGTGTGATGTGAGGGAACTTGATTCATGACGGAAAGGTAAGTCTTGACCTCTGTGAAGAGTAAATTGAGAAAGTAAGAATATAGCATGACACGTGAGAGTCGACTCTTGAGGCATAGATGTTACATTTCTATGCACAACTCTTGTGATATGTTCTTGGTGTGACACGTTAGGAAAATGCTTAATGAAAGGACCTTTGTAGAGTATGGTGGATTTCTCGAGGACTAGCAATGATTTAAGTGTGGGGTGTTGATAATAGGCTAGATTCACGTAGTTTAGCGTATATTTATACTCCAACTTCATTATGCTTCACTGTCTTAGGAAGGTCAAATGATGTTAAATTGGCTCTAATTGTGGATTTTATGTTTTGCAGGAGCAAGTTGAGCTTATGAGGACCTAGGATGGTGATTGGAGCTAAATTAAAGCGAGAAAGACCTGTTGGAGTTAAGAGCGGGTGAAAGAAGGAAGAAAAAGGGAACAGGAAGAACGATATGCTGTTAGCGCGGTCGCGCTAGTCCGGTTGCAACAAGAAGGTTAGAAGGCCACTAGCGCACCCAGTAGCGTGACCGCGCTAGCCTAGCGAACTGAAACAGAACACTTAGCCTTTAGCGCGGCACGTAGCGCGGCCACGCTAGTCCAGTCCGCACGTGTTTTAGTCAAGGGTAAAATTGGAAGCTTGGGACAATTCCACTTAACCTATATAAGGTCCATCTCGCCCAAAAGAAGAGATATCAAGGTTTTAGAGTCTTGTTCAAGGCAAAGGGAAGCAATAGGCAAGGAGGACAATTGGGCATCAAATCTCATCTTTCTTCTTTGTGTTTTTCCCATTTACGATGAATTCTTGTATTTTTATTCTTAGCACAATTATGAGTAGCTAATTTATTTAGTCTAAGGTTTTGGCGGAAGTTGTTGAGGATGAGCATCTTGTTATATTAATATAGTTTGCTTGGTTTAATCTTTATTTGTTCAACTAAGTTCTTGTTGTATTTTATTGAAGGGCCCTCAATTAGCTGTGCCTCTTTAGTGTGTATCTACTCAGGAGAGAGCGCATATTTAGGTAGTTTTTGAATGACACCACTCCCAATGTATAGGAGGGATCCATAACCGAGGGTTTAAAGGTTGGATTAGGGATAATGATACCTTGGGTGCAATCTAAAGTGAGCTATAATAAAATCTAGCTAGCGTAACTCAGGAGAGTGCGTCTAGTAAATTGTTGTAATAACTCGGGAGAGATTTATGGTAAAAAGAGTGCTCATGATTGATAGATATGATTAGGCGAAACTATATGAAACATAACATGAAGGGATTCCATCAATAGGGGAAACCACAACCTTAGACCCTTCTCTTATTTGTTTACAACCTAATAATAGTTAGCCTTTAGTTTAATTAATTCCATTCAGTTTTAGTTAGTATAAACACCAATAATTGTTATTCATAATCTTTGGGAAGTTTATTACGAAGAATTAAGTGATTCTAACACCGAATATTGATAGGTTAATTTCCTGTGGGATTCGACTCTGGGCTAAATACTCAGATTATATTTGCAAAGTCCGCTTAGTCCTTTTTATAAGGCATAGTTGGCCATGATCGGTGTGGCTGCATTTTCCCTCACTGAAGACTTATTGGAAGTTTTTGTGTTTGTTTGGCTCTTCGACGGTCCAAAAGGAACCTCGATTACGAGTCGTTGTATGACGATGAATAAGCACCTCCGAAGGTTTTGCCTTATGGCTGAATTGTCTCTAACCTTTTTGTTATTTGGAGTTGACATGAAAATTATCGAAGCTCTTTTGCTTATGCCGAGGGTTTCATGTTTTATCCGGTTCTTTCTGAAATAATTTTGAAGGATTTTGATTTTATGGCGACGGTCAGGCATCCCCGAGTCGCGTTATTTTGGCCTGAGCTTATCGATCGGAGTCGTTTATGTTTGTCCGGAACCATGAGTCCCAGAGTGAGGTATCCTCGGCATCTATATTCGAGGGTATGCCTTTTTAGGGGTCTTACAATTTCGAATATATAGCCTTGGATTTAGACTCAGGATCGTGCCTTTTACAAGGTTGTGTGATTTGGTCATGCCTTATGCGAGGTCTTATAGCTTTTGGTCATGCCCTTAGGACTTACAATTTTGATCATATCCGAGGTCACCCACTTGGGATCTTACGGCCTCGAGCTTTAATAACTTGATGGGGAGACAGTCGATGGCAGTCCCCGAGACATCGAATGTTTTTTGGCCTTGGGGCCTTTTCTTGTAAAAATAAGAACTTCTTTGAACCACAAAGTGTCTTGGTAGAAAAAGGTACTCCCTTGGTTATTCGGTACAAGTATGCATGTTTTCACCGCTGAGGGTTCGACTATTCTATGCGGACACTGTTTGTCTGCTCGTTTGCCCGATACATCATTTTCCTATCGAAACCCTTTTTGGCTTATTTTGATTTTTTTAGGAGGCGGCCTCCTGGGGGGATGCCCCCCAATATTCGAGTTTGATTGGAGAGAAGACTTGAATACTTGTCTAGGTTCTTCTTAGGTAGCACATAAATGTAGGCTCATTAAAAAACTTTGCCGGAAAAACGCTTTTTAGGATTAAATCCGATCACTGGAAAAGAGCGCAATGCGTGCTTTAAAACCTAAGGTCTTCAGATCGGAGGGTGTTTTGATTTCCTTTTATCAGACACCTGCATATAGGTTAGTATTAAAAGGGGAGGGGTAGTCATACCTTAGCAGCGATGGCACTCCGGACTCGATGGCGCCTTCCCCTGTTTGTTCTAAGAACGCGGTACTGTCCTCAACTCAAAGCTTGGGGCGCAGTCGAGGAAGTAACCCGTGACTGCTACTTAGCTATTTGCTTATCCTTTGTTTCCTTCGACGTAGAAGGTGTCGATGCGGGTACAACATCGTATACCGCAAACATCTCATGTGCTACGTGTTGCTACCCGTATACCATTTTTGTTCCCTTTTTAGTTGGGAAATTGATCATTTGGTGGAGGTTCGATGGTACTGCTCTCATGCAGTGTACCCATGGTCTCCCGAGCAAGGCATTATATCTCATATATCCGCCGATGACGTGAAGCTTAGCATTTTGGGTTCTTTCGGGCATGCTGATCGGGAGGATGATTCCCAATTTTTGTTGCCCTGCTTACCATGTTTAATCCATTGAGGACTCAAGAGGTGGGTACGATCTGATCGAGCAGTCTGAGCTGCGCTACAACTCTCGACCTAATCATGTTGTTCGGGATACCTGGAACCACGAGTACACGTTTTTCTTGAAACATATTCACGAGGAAAGAAATTACCAGCGCATTGTTGTGAGGTCGGAATAGGGTCTCGAGATCCTCGTCTCTGAATATGAGGGCATCCTCGGGCATGTAATCTCGAGTTTGCTTCTCCCTTGTGACGTATATCATTGTTCGTCTGATGATGGACTCCTGTGGGGCGTCAATTCCTCCTATGATCACGTGATTACATGATGCGGCTCTTCTGGTACATTTTTCCTATTTGCCTCTCTTTCTCTAAGTTGATTTTTAGCCCGGTCACTGAGGAATTCTTTAAGGTGCCCTTTGCTAAGTAGTCGGGCTACTTCCTCCCGGAATTGTCTGCAATCCTCGGTCCTGTGACCGTGTGTGCCGTGAAATTCCCTCACCAAGTTATGGTTTCTTTGAGATGGGTTCGATAGTACGGGCTTTGGCCACCTGGTATCTTTAATTTTGCCTACAACTTATACGATGTCTGAAACATCAACATTGAAGTTATACTCTGACAGTCGAGATGCCTCTACAGGTCCCGCATGTCTGTTGAATCGACTCAGTTTATGAGTCCCCGAGGGTTCTACCTTCGGTTTGTCCTTCGATCACTCCGAGGTATGTTGCGCCTCAAGGCGTTCCTTCGGTCTTTAGTGTATGGCCGATACTTATTCTTATTTGGCCTTTGTTCTTTTGCCAAGATTCTGCTAGGATATACCGAGCCCGAGGGGGCTCCTAATTGGTCGTCCTCGCACATAATCTTCGATTGGTATCTGTTGTGGACGTCCATCCAGGTAACAGCAGGATATTTAACAAAGTTCTGCTTCAATTGTTTCGAAGTTATTGAGCTTCGCTCGTTCAAGCCTTGGGTGAAGGCCTGTACTGCCTAGTCGTCGGAGACCGGAGGTAACTCCATTCGCTCCATTTGGAAGCGAGACACGAATTCCCGCAGCATTTCGCCCTCTCTCTGTTTGATTTTGAAGATGTCATATTTCCTAGTTACGACCTTGATGGAGCCAGCATGCGCCTTTATGAAGGAGTGTGCTAGCATGGCAAACGAGTCTATCGAATTGGGAGTTAGGTTGTGATATCACATCATGTCACCCTTTGACAGTGTTTCTCCAAACTTTTTCAATAGGACAGACTCAATCTCGTCCTCCTTTAAATTGTTCCCCTTCACGGCACAAGTGTAGGCACTGATATGCTCGTTTTGGTCCGAGGTCTCATTGTATATCGGGCATTCTGAGTTTCTTTGGGTTTGTCTTCGGGGCCGCGCTTGATGGGAACGGCCTTTGTACGAACATATCATAATGTAACAGAGGGTGGGCCTGGGATCTGGTCGACCCTCGTGGTGTAGGTTTCCACCTATTTGTCGTTGGACTCTATTTTCATTTCGCCCGATTCAATTCTCTTCGTGAGGTCTTCGAGCATTTTCATAATGGCGAGGTCGGTCGTCGATCCCTCGTTGCTCGACTTCTCCGGTGTTGGTTCGACTCGAGAAGTCATTCTCGGTTCTACTGTGCTTGGATTTTTTTGTGGCTTTGCAGCTGAGCAATCTCCAATTTTTGTGCCTGCAACATTTCAAAAATAACGTGAAGGCTAACTTGCCTCTCTTCTCGGGCTGGGGTGTTCTGAACCTCCTGTTCTTTTCCCTGATGTATATCCCCGTCAGTGCGAGAACTAATATCGTCGTTTTAGGAGTTGTGCGAGCCCATATCCACTGGGTTTGGTTTTGGTGCGTCCTGAGAATTCAACGGTGGTACACCAACGCCTGGATCAGCCACGCCGTTTTCTCCATGATCCTCAGCACCGTTATTTTCGTGTGAGTTTACTGAGTTAGACATTTTGACCTAAAATCAAAGATTCTTTGGACAAGAAAAAGTTTGAAGAATAACTTATGTTATTCAGTGAACCAACACTAAGACAATCACTATTATTTTTAGCCCCACTGTGGGCTCCAAACTATTTACCTTGAAAATGGTAATTACAATGAAATTTGATTGTGTTGTCCTAATAATATGCGTTTTTTTTTAATGCTAGTTGTTAGGCAATATATGCTAAGTGTGAGTAAAGGAATAGGGGAAAAATGATATGA
Source organism: Nicotiana undulata (assembly GCA_005239495.1). Taxonomy (NCBI): domain Eukaryota; kingdom Viridiplantae; phylum Streptophyta; class Magnoliopsida; order Solanales; family Solanaceae; genus Nicotiana; species Nicotiana undulata. The sequence continues at coordinate 8,292 of ML251141.1, read as the reverse complement.
AAATAAATATAGTCAAACAAGACTACCTCAGGTCGGGGCTGCGAGCTAGCCGAGATAGATCCTCGAGGTCGAGGCTCGGGGCTAGTGATGTGATATCGATGGAGCTATAATAGTTCTATGGACCTCGGAGTAGGATATTTATGATCAATGATAGGCAATAAATGAAATATAATCAACGAAATACAATAAATGCAAGTAATAAATTGTTAAAGAGACAATAAAGGACGTTTGAGTTAAAGAGCAGAGAATGTTCTTCTTTCTTGTATTGAATATGTTGTGTGCAAAAAATGATAAAGGTCCCATTTATATAGGAGGGGAAATCCTAACATAGTACATAGACATTTATTACAAATATATGCATCAGGTACAACCATTTAATTTCATAGTACAGACATGTACTTAGCTACAGACTTGGCCGCCTTCACCCACGTGCTACTGGCTTGTTACAGTCACCGATCGTCATTGCCTCGAAGTCAATCATAGGGAACACTCGAGATCAGGACTCGAGTTGTACCCCAGCCCTTACTGGAATAAGCTACAAGATGCCGTAGCAAAGGTAAAATTGGTGCTTCTAATTTTAGTTGTATACATAGATTCGATTTGCCCGTATGTTGAGCGTGTGTGGAACGATTTGTTAGGGGACTCTATGGGAAGAAAATAACCATGGTAATCCTTTATTATTTCCGTAATTTTATTTCTAGGAAGAAGCATCATCCGTTGCATCATTGCACTATGCGGTCATGTTTGCATTTGCATAGGTCTGGGAGAGGCCTCCATGATGAGGGAGGCACCGCCTAAGGAAGCGGATACCCCAAAACCTAACAAAGAGAAGAAGAAGAAGAGAAGGAACTCACCGGCTGTGCCTTCGAAACGAAAGAAACCCAAAGTGAAAGAATCCAAGGTTGACTCCACGGCCTTAACTCCCAAAATTTCTAAGAGTCCTCGAACCCGAAGTGAGGAAAGAATTGATTCCTTAATAGCGCTTGTGGGAGGAGAAAACTTGGTCGTCCCACATCTAGCTGAGCTGATGGCTGTCGATCCGGAGGCACCTAAATCGGAGCTTGATGTTTTTGTTTCCCTACCTTGTGCCGAGGAGTCCGTCGAAGATGTATCTGGCAATGTCCCGTAGCTGGCCGCTAGCCAGGATGTTCCCCCAGCTGGAATACGCTCGAGGATGTAAAAACCCGTGAAATCCTTAACCAAAATAATGCCCAGTTAGATCCCTATGTTGTTATAGTTGTAGAAATTCTTCGCGGCTCGCAAGCTCGCTGCGGTTCGGACCTTTGGGATTTAAAAGTACCATGCGGACTTAGAGGAAACTTTTTCCAAAAGGATGCAGATATACGGTCCACTATGCGATGGCAAACCAGCTTTGCGGCTCGCATAATGGCTGCAGAGTAGGGCAGGTTACTGCCCAATTTGAGGGAAATTATGCGGTCCAAAATGCGACCGCATAACTATTGCGGTGCATTATGTGATCGCATAACAGTTATGCAGGGCGCATAATGACCGCATAACCGGACAATTGGGTCGCCCAGTTGAAGCCGCTTTTGTGGAAGGTTTGCGGGACGTATTCCCGTTCTGCGATCGCATATGCGACCGCATTTTTGTTTCTGGGAACCCCATTTTCTAATTTTTAAACCCGAACCGAGACCAATATAAAACCCATTCCTCATCATTTTTAAGCCTATTATCTGGTAATTTAGAGTGAGGAAAAGAGGTCCTAGAGGGAGGAAGTAATCTAATCGATTGTCCTTCAATTCTTATATAAACACCTTGAATATTATCAAGGGTCTCCTTCCCAAGAGGTAAGCATCTATCACCCAAACTCTTAATTCCATAGTTTAGCTATAATGGGTTATTGGGGAGGTAACTTATGAGGGTAAGAGTTGTCACCTTGCATGCATGTAATCAAGTAATCCTAAATCATATAAGGGAAATGGGTTAGAGTAGTCTTCCACTAAAAAGGCGCCATGCAACCTTAATGAACACATAATGTTTGATGTAATGCTCAAGCGAGCTAGGGCTATAATTATTATTCCTGATTTTGGGTTCAATTGTGCTACATTGTGAAATAGATTGAAGGTGCTAAAGTTTTCGGCATTTGTGGTAAAAATTAAGGAAAACCCCAATTAAAGTATGTATGGATAACTCTAATCTCCATAGGATGAACTTATTGGTGTTCAAATACAGGGTATGAGTCCCTTGTTTGATTCTCTGATGAATTGATGGTTTCAATGTGTTAAGTTAGGAAACTCCTGTTTCCATATTGTTCTGGGTTGCTACCATGTCACTATGCTATTTGAAATCGTAAATTATGATTATGGTGCTCGTTTCTTTATTATGTGTATGAATCTTTATATGTTGGTTCTTGTTGATATGAAGGATGATTCTATGAAACTGTTAAAGAGAGGAATGTAACACAAATGGTTGGTTATGTCCAAGTGCCAAGAACTGTATATTAAATGATGGAAGAAGGAATGTGAACCGAATAATTAAATTGATAGGGTTATGTCCCAAAGTGAGATGGATTAGCCGATCGGGCCGAGATCGGGCTCCATGTTGTACACATGGTGGTATTTGCATCGACAATATGATATTGGTAATGTATCACTGTTTCAAGTGAGATGGCTTAGCCGATCGGGCCGAGATCAGACTTCATGTGAAAATGACACGGTGGTATTATGAACTATGATGCTGATGATGTCTCACTTGGGATGGCTTAGCCAGTAGGGCCGAGACCGAACTCCGTGTGAAAACGACACGGTGGTATTATAAAATTGTGGCACTTGGCTTTAAAGGACTACTATCCAAAAGATGGAATGACGGATAAGAAATCATGGTGACTCTGTGTTGTGTTTCCCCTATTTTTGTGAATTGTTTTTTGATATCTATGATTGCATTACTACATGTTTGATGTTTATTCTATCTACAGTAGAGTTTGTTCATACATACTAGTACTATTCAATGGTACTAACGTCCCTTTTGCCGGGGGCGCTACATCTTCTCATGGATGTAGGTGTCTTTGTAGCTGATAACACTGATCATCGGTAGTGGTGCCTTCTCCTTCTCCTTACAACAATTCTAGTGAGCCCCATTTCCTCTCGGAGCCGTGTATAAAAATATGTTGCTCTCCTTTTTTATATGTTGTTCTATTTTGAGGTATTGTCAGGGCCTTGTCGCCGGCAGAACTATGTTCATCTTCTTTATCTTAGAGGCTCCGTAGACACTCATGTGGGTCATGTACGTTGATGGGTAGTTGTTGGGTTAACGTGTAACTGTAATCCCATCTCACAAAGATTGTAATTAGTATGTATGTTTAGGGAGACCTAATTTTTGGAGATATGTGTATAAGAAAGAATGGATTAATATTATGAGCATACGCTTTAATTAATTTCCTGCTGACTCAGTAATGTTATAACATAATCATGGGGCATAAATGAGACGGGTAGGAAAGGCTAAACATGCTTGCTTGACCGGGTTCACTCGATTAAGCGCTGGTCGCGTCCCCCAGGGTTGGGGCGTGACAACAGAGCTGGAGGAGCCTAATTTTGAAGTTCCTTAGAGGCAAGAGAAGGCCCCGATTGATCCATCCGAGGTCATTGAAGTGAGCGGTTTCCCTCTGAAAACGGCTTTACTTTCGGGGCAGCTGCGTGATGCCCATGATGGAGGATCGTTTTATGCGGGGGCGTCCCTTATGAACAAAAATATGTTTAAAGGGTTATTTATTATAGTCAAGGAGGACCTTGAACTCGACGCCTCATCTGCTTTTAGTGAGATCGAGAAGCTCTGTGAGCATGTAACTTTCTGTAAACTTTGCTTGGGGTCCAGGTCTCCATCTTCCTTACTTTGTTTCTTTCGTGCTCCCAGGCTAAGGTGCTTTATAATCAGACCTTCGCCATGTTTCCAGCCGAGTTGACTCACTACGAAGGTGAGTGCGGGAGGCTTACCTTGGGGGCCAACGAGCTTAGAGCCTGCTTTGCCAAGAAGGAGAAGGAAGTCTGTGACCTTCAGGCTTGTTTGGAAACGGCGTCCCGAGAGAGGACTTGCCTTGATGAGCAGGTAACATAGTTGTTTAACCAAAGAATTAGATCCTTTGACCAAAGATATTTTTAGGATGAACACGGGTTTTTGATAATCAAGGAAATAATGATAATTATGAATGAGTAAGTAAATAGACAATAATAAGATGCACATAAAAGTAAAGTGTATTATGTTCGCAGTGCGAATGCCCTTTACAAGTTATATTGTATTCCCTTATATAGGGAATTCCTTAATATAACGTCTACCTCTTGCAATGATTGCTCATTAATGACTAATTATTACATTAATGTAACGTTACAAAGAATAACCGTAACTGTTGCATGAAGGTTGTGTAACGGGTGGATCATTATTGAAGATCTCTGAATCTGCCCGTAGCTCTGTCCGGATTCATTCTGACTGTGTCTCTTCCTTGTTTCAATCAGGTTGAGTTTCCCGTAGCTGATTACGTTGTAGGTATATTGTGTCGTGCCTCTTTGGCCCGTACCTCTTTATAGAAGTCTGTCTAGTTTTCATGTTTTCATTGCTCCACGTAATTGGCTGAGTCATCAAGTCTTATTACACGTGTGAAGCTCTTTTTTACAAGTATAGATAGTCCCCCCACTTACCATTTATTTATCGATTAATATTTGGTAAGTGGATATGCATTTTATGGCGGGAATATTTTGCCGCCGCTTCACTCAAAACATTGCATCCTTCTCTGAATGTAGGCGTCGTTTGTCACTTCCATTTAATGCTCAAGCCACGTGACACCTCCGGGTTGGTTCTGCAATTACTCGGCGCCTTTTAGGGATTTTTGCGGTTGCATCAGCCACGAAGTGACACCTTCAATTATGACTTTCACATCATTGTTTTTTCCCATTTTTGACGACTGTCTTCGAGTATAAAAACCTCTTTTCTTTTCTTCACTTTCACGAAAAACTTCTGTCACGACCCGAAATCCCTCCTTCAGGCCGTGATGGAGTCTAACGTTGAACCCGCTAGACAAGCCAACGTATTTGGTTAAATTTACTATTTTCCTTATTTGCAGCAGTTAAAAGAACAACAATAACATGAATATATAAAAAGAATGCGGAAGCTAAGAATTCAGCAACTTATTATAACAAATGTTACGAAACTATCCGTACATAAACCCCTAGAACTGGTTTCGCAATTTCACGTAAAGTCAAAGATTTGCTAAAAACATGAGTCTGAAATAAAGAAGTGTAGCTGTCTAGAAATACAAGATAAGACAGAAGGAAAGAACTAGATGGTGACGCCAAGGCTTGCGGACGCCTGCACGACTACCTCGGTGTCGCCGTGGACTAAAGGATACTCCCTCGCTCAATGTCCACTGGGTCCGGCACTGTAATCTGCACAACATAAAGAAGTGCAGGTGTAGCATCAGTACAACCGACCCCATGTACTGAGTAAGTGTCAAGCATAACCTCGGCGAAGTAGTGACGAGGCTAAGACACGACAAATAACGAATACCTGTGCGGTTCAATAATATAATGAAGAAGCAATGACAAGAAATAAACAGTTAACACAAAAGCAGGGTTAATATGCTGGGAAAAAGGGGCAACAACTTACTGAGATAACAGAATAAGTGAACAACTGAAATGTATAAATAACTGCAGGAATAACAACTCTGAACAAATAAATAAATATAAACGGCACGACATGTCCCCTCGTGCTATAACCTCACAAAACACTCGGCACAGAATGTCCCCTCGTGCATAAATAATAATCACTCGGCATAGAATGTCCCCTCGTGCATAAACAAATAAACAACCACTCGGCACGGAATGTCCCCTCGTGCATAAATAAATAAATAATCACTCAGCACGTAATGTCCCCTCGTGAATAACCTCACAATCACTTGGCACGGAATATCCCCTCGTGTATAACATATGTAATGCAACAATTGACAGGAAAGGCAACAAATAAGAAACCTCAAATGTACAGAAATAATCAACAAGTATTCTACCGTCCCGGCAAGGAACTCAGCTATAACCAATCTTACTCAGAGGTATAAATTTTAACAAATGATCCTCAACCGGACGAGTAATCAATAACAATCTACATCATGAAATACCCTCAATGTATCACTTCCAAAATGACAATTAATTCATTACACAGAGAATATCAAAGAACACAATATAAATCATCAAGTTTGACTCACGGGCATGCTCGGCCACAACATATAGGTACCCATCACCTCATATATACGTTAGACATGGATTAAAACATAGCAAATAAGACTCTACACCTATTCCCTCAAGCTAAGGTTAGGCCAAACACTTACTTCGGCTCCAAGAATTCAAATCAAGCCTCTAGCACCGCTTTTCCTCTCGAAATCGACTCCGAAACGATCGTATCTAGACATAATCAACACAATAATATCAATAATTACTCAACAGTTCAATTCCAAAGCCTAATTATAGAATTCCCAACATTCTTCCAAAAATTCCAAAATTCGACCCCGGGCTCGGTTCGTCAAAACATGAGGTTCGGACCAAAACCTGATCACCCATTCTCCACGAGCCCGAATATACAATTTGTTTTGAAATCCGACCCCAAAACGAGGTCGAATTCCCAAAATTTCAAAAAGCCTTAACTCTACCCAAAATCTCAATTTTACCCTTTAATTTCATGATTTTAGGCCTAGAATCTATTAATTGTTGGACAAAATGGAAGAAAATGGAGCTAAGATCAGTTACCTATGAAGCTATGGTTGAATAGGTGCTCCAAAATTGTCTAAGAGGGTTGGGGAAGATGAAGTTTTGAGAAAAATAGGTTAAGTTCCGAAACTATTCTTTTTTTGGGGATTAAAATGACTGGGCGAAATAAGGAAGTGCGTTCGCGGTCCCAGCTCCGCATTCGCACAGGGTTAAACGCTGCGTTCGCACAGGGTAATTACTACCCAGCCCCCAAGCCCACGCTAACAATGTGCGTTCGCACCCTAACCCCCTGCGTTAGCACAGTAACCCCCAATGGACCCTCCGCGGTCCCAGCCATCTTGATGTGATCGCCCTGAACAACCCCTCCCCCTCCCACACAGTGTTGTGCGTTCGCACTTGTTCCTATGCGTTTGCATACCACAAGGTCCAGACACCAGAAGACAACCTAAAACACCAGATTTTTCTTACTTTTTGCACCACGACACCTACCCGAAACTCACCCGAGCCCTCGTGGATCAAAACCAAATATACTCACGACTTCAAAAATATCCTACGGACTTATTCGAGTAATTAAACCACCAAAACAACATCATAAACATCAAATTAAACCTCAAAATCCATAGAAAATTCTCAAAACTCCATATCTTTCAAATTCTCCATTTTTAGTCCAAATCACCTCAAACTGAGTCCGTTTCTTACCAAATTTCACAGATAACTCATATAACACATATTGAACTAGTTCCGGGCTCCGGAACCATAATACGGGTCTGGTAACACGGGTTTCATACCAAATCTCATTTTTCAAAAACTTTTATATTATTCAAAAGACAATTTTCTTTAAAAATTCATTTCTCGAACTTGGAACCTTGGAATTCGATTTTCCTACGGACCCTCCAGTACCGTCGAATCACGGGTCCGGGTCCGTTTACAAAAAAATGTTGACCAAAGTCAACTTTATTTAAATAATTATCATAAATTCCACATTTTATCAATTTTCCACATAAAGGCTTCCCAGCTACGCGCCCGGGCTGCACACGCACATCGAGGTAAGATAAACGGAGGCTTTCAGAGACTCAGAACACATATTTAGTTGAAATTACACGGGATGACCCTTTGGGTCATCACAATCTCCACCTCTAAAACAAACGTTCTTTCTCGAACGGACATAAAAAGGTACCTGAATCGGGGAAAAGACGGGGATATCGGCTCCGCATATCGGACTCATACTCCTAGGTAGCTTCCTCAATAGGCTGACCTCTCCACTGAACACGAACCGAAGGATAACTCTTCGATCTCAACTGACGAACCTGCCAAGCTAATATGGCTACCAGCTCCTCCTCATAAGTCAAATCCTTGTCCAACTGGAAACTGCTGAAGTCAAGTACATAAGATGGATATGCAATATACCTCCGAAGCATAGATTCATGAAACACAGGATGCACGTGTCACGACCCAAACTGGAGGATCATGACTAGCACCCGAGCCATACTTGCCGAGCACCAACGTACATTTTATCTAACCTTTATATTATCTTTAAGGGATAACGAGATCAATATAAATGGTAGATATGGATCATGAACATACATCA